>JZKD02S1672822.1:1343965-1368042 GCA_000966675.3 Picea glauca
AAATAAAAATGTAATAGGATCCAAATGGGTCTACAAAAATAAGATGAATGAGCAAGGAAATATTGTAAGAAATAAGGCTAGATTGTTCTGCAAAGGATATGCTCAAATATAAGGACTGGACTTTGATGAAACATTTGTGCTTGTAGCAAGATTAGAAGTTATTAGAATGTTTCTTGCCTATGCTTGTCATGAACAGTTTAAAGTATATCAAATGGATGTCAAGTCAACTTTTCTAAATGGAGATCTAAAATAAGGAGTCTATATGGAACAACCAGAGGGTTTCCAACTGTCAGATAACCCTGACTTTTTCTGCAAGCTGAAGAAAGCCTTATATGGGTTGAAACAAGCTCCTCGTGCCTGGTATTACAGACTGTATAAGTATCTTCAAGACAAAGGGTTCAAGAGAGTAACAATTGACAACAATCTATATATCAAAACAAAGGGTAATGATTTGCTCATTTTTCTTGTCTATGTAGATGATATCATCTTCGGAAGCAATAATGTTTCATCAGTACAATGTTTTGCCTCTACCATGCAGTCTGAATTTGAAATGTCTATGATAGGGGAACTGCCATTTTTTCTTGGTCTGCAAATTACTCAAAGGTCTGAAGGATTATTTCTTTCTCATGAGAAATATCTAAGAGAAATGTTGAAAATGTTTCAAATGGAATATTCTACACCTATGAGCACACCTATGGTCACTCGATGCAAGTTAAGAAAGGATGATGACTCACTTGACGTTGATCAGAGTTCCTATAGGTATATGATAAGAAACCTATTGTACATCACAACATTCCATCCAAACATAATGCATGTTGTTGGAATGGTAGGAAGGTATCAGGTTGCACCTAAGCAGAGTCATTTGTTAGCTATCAAAAGAATATTCAGATAATTGAAAGGAACAATGAACTATGGCCTATGGTATCATAGGAATTATAATTTTCAACTATCAATCTATTCAGATGTTGATTGGGCTAACTACGTGGATGAAAGGAAAAGCATGAGTGGAGGTGCATTCTTCTTAAGAGATTCTCTTGTATCATGGTTGAGAAAGAAGCAAAGTTCTATTTACTTATCGACTACATAAGTTGAATACATTGTAGCTGCCACTTGTTGTACCCAAGTATTATGGATGATTCAAACACTTGCATACTTGGAGGTAAAGTATAATTCACCAATCCCAATCCATTGTGATAATATTAGTGCAATTAGTGTGTCAAAGAATCATGTATTTCACTCTAAGACCAAGCATATACCAATCAAGTATCACTTCTTGAAGTAACAGGTGACCAACATTGTTGTTTCTTTGCATTATATTCCATCCAAAGATTATATTGTTGATATCCTCACTAAACTGCTTGCAAAATCTTAGTTTGAGTATCTATGCCAGAAGGTTGGCATGACCCCATTATCAAGTTAAAACAATCTATCTGGTCAGGGGGAGTATGTGTTGATTGAATATCTGATACCTCTGAAAAGTGTTGCAACATCTCAGGGGGAGCATGTTTTCTTTGACATTGATGTCAAAGGGGGAGAAAAGGAGTGGTCTGGATGCTACAGTTGGAGATCTAAGTAGCCTGTCAGGGTTGCCATTAATGCCAAAAGGGGAGATTGTTAGCATGTTTACATGAAGAGTGTACTTGTCATTGATGGCGAGAACAAAAGGAGAAGCAAAAGGAAGTGAAATATTAGGAGGAAGAATGAAAATGGCTACTGGATCACCAATTCCGATTACCCGATGACCGTTATATCAACGTCCAGTGACCAGAGGAAGCACAGAGAAGTAAATATCTGATCCGTTGGATCTAAGCACCGAGGATCAACAGTTGTTGGATCTAGAAATAAATGCACGAGGGTTAAGCCTTTGGATGAGCGTAGAAAATTGGACTTGTCAAAGTCCTGAAGTAAGCAGGGACCATCCATCGTCAAGGCTAACAGGTGGCACATGATCCACAACTCTGAAGAAAATCACTTCGAGGATTTTTCAGTTTGAGACTTGAAAAAACCTGAAGTCCGGAGAGCCAGAGAGCCAGATTAAACGACAATCATCAGATCATTTTAAAGTGGAAGGACAAGATAAGCTAGAAAAACAGCATCACAGAAAGATCAAGCCATCAATCTAAGAACATGATCGATGAACAACATTTAGTTCGGGTCTAAAAGTTGCGAGGAGGTTATTGTTCGGGGATTCTCACTTTGGAAGAATTGGCGACTTGAAAATTCAAAATACCTGAAGTCCCAAAGGTCAAAGTCCTGAAGTGAATGAGGATCCATGTTAGCAAGACTACGTCAGCAAGGACACATGGCACAATCATACAATGAAAAGTGTCAAGTTGATTCGACATTTCAGGTACATGGAATTCACAAATCCAAGTGACACGTGGAAGCTACTAGGCTCATGACACGTCATCAAGTGATGTAAGTAAGTGACGTCACTTCGGGAGTTTTATTTTAGGATTTTTACCACCCATGATTAGCCTAAAGTCCCGAAGTCTCGAACACCAAATACCGAAGAAGATCCAGACCGTCGATTTCCAGAAGGACGCGTAGCAGAAATCCGTGCAGTTTGGGGAAAAAAACTCCAGGAAAAGGTGAGAAAAGAAGTTTGAATGTTGAGATTCCTGAACCCTAGAAACATGAAGTCAATATCAACCATACGATTCCTGGAGACACACATCAGCTGATTGCTAACTCTAGATAAAAACAAAGGAAGGAGGAAAGTTTGGAAAGTTGGGATTACCGAACCCCGAATCCCCGAAGGGATTGTGACCATTGATTCGATAAGGACATATGTCAACATATATTCCATTTCGGAAGATATCCATTCATAAGAAATGAGAGGTTGATATTTGAAATCTTTGAAGTCTAGATACCTGAAGGAGATCTTGACTGTCGATCCAAAAGGGGACACGCATCAGTGGATTGTAGCTCCAGGAAAAAGAAAAGGAAGGTTGAAAGGTCATAAAGTCAATATTTCCAAACCTCGAATACCTGAAGTGATTGTGACCTTCGATCCAAAAGGGACATGCGTCGTTGGATCGTGGAATCTGGGTTAAATACTCCAGGAGCAAGTGAAGTTTGAGAATCGAGACTCCCGAAGTCCGAAAGGAGAAATAGATCTCGTCTGTTGGTTTCGAGGGTCACATGTCACTTGGTTGTTGAGACTAAGGATCACCCATGGATGGAGGAAAGAAGGCAGGAAGAAGACAAGAGATCTGAGCTGTTGATCGAAGGCATATGTCAGAGACTGCAAGATCGATGATCACGCCTGATTGCGGGATCTGAAGTTTCTCAGAAGCTAATTTTTTGAGGGCAGGCCGCAATTGAAACCATGGTATCGGAGAAAGGGTATGTGGTAGATGGAGGTAGTTTGTGGGGAGAAAAGAGATTAATCCCAAAACCACTGTTGGACGTGCCTACAACCATTGGCTTATGCAATGACATAGCCCGAGGTCACATGCGACAGGGGGATAATGAGAAGAGAGTTTGTGCTCGCAATCTCGTGGTCATGTGAAGTTCATCGCCCAAGGTCATATTGAAATAAAGGGAGCTAGCGCTCGCTAGACAAAGAACGCGAAGGGCCTTTTGAATAGTCGTTTGGTCACTGTCGGTGGTCATGTCAAGGTATGGGCTTTGAAGCCAAAGAAGACATAATTGACTGGTTGTAACTGATAGAGAAGATGAAGAGTTTTGACAACCAGAGAAGCCAAAGAATATTTGGATAACTACCATTGTTGATGAACAGATACAACATAACTACCAGAGAAGATGAAGAGTTGCTATGATGATCGGGCAGAGGACTCGACGTGAGAAAGAAATGCATAACAGAGAACAGTGGGTGTGACTTCGATAGTGATGCATGTGGGTAGGCAGAAACGAAGAGCAATACCTAAAGTGGAGATCAGAGATGAAATGTATAGAATGCAAAGGCAACATAAAGTATAAAGAGAAGAAAGAGAAGTTGAACAGGGTATCGATGTGCGTAGCAGGAGAACGTACAAAGGATAGAAGCGGAACATAGAATAGAAGCTATAAGAGACAAAGAAAGTAAATAAAGTTTTGTAAGATTCAATCAGGGTGGTAGGGTGGTTCTAGGGAGGATTGTATTCCTCTAAATTCTAGTCGGTGCTAGAAGATATTCTGGGAGTTGGTGCTTCCTTCTAGTGGGTTCTAGAGAAACCTAGGAGTTGGTGCTTCCATCTAGTTGGTTCTAGAGAAATCTGAGAGTTGGTGCTCTCTGCAATTTGTAGCTTGCTATCATAGGTTGTAGCGTCATATTTGAGTTGGAGATCAAAGATTGTGATGTACATGAAATTTGGAGCTTGATTGACATCCTAAGAAGAAGATGTTTTCTCCCTCTATGGGTTTCCTCATGAGAAATATGTGTCTCTATGTATTCTGTGTGATGGATCAAATATTTTTTATCTATGCATGTTAAGTTATCAGTAACACATTAAATAATAATTTAGAAAGATTGAGAAAAGAACAAAAAGTTTCAATATTATATTATAATTGATTCACCCCCCCCCCCCCTTCTCAGTTATATTTCCAACAATAAGGATGCCTTATATCCACCACATGAAAAATAGACAACATTTCCTTTTTATAGGTGGATTTTCCCAAGTGTCTCTAGAAATTTGTTTACTAGTAAAAGCCAATGGTCTACCTTCTTGCATGAGAATTGCCCTGATTCCTTCCCTAGAGGCATCACTCTCCAAAAAAAAAACCTTTGTGAAGTCAGGAAGGGATAGAACTGGAGTCTTACACACAACCTCTTTCAAATATTGGAAGCATTGATCAGTGGATGAATTCCAATTGAAAGCATTCTTCTTAAGGAGGGAAGTGAGTGGGGTTGCAATTTTTCCAAAATTCTGAACAAACTTTTGATAATATATGGTTAAACCTATAAAACTTGCAGGAAAATTTTAAGAGTTTTAGGGTGTGGCCAATCCTTCGTAGATTTTATTTTATTATGATCCACACAGACACCATCCTTACCAACAATATGGCCAAGGTATTCTACTTTAGAATCTCCAAAGTAACATTTAGACTATTCAAGAAAGAGTTGATGTTGAGACAATAAATGTAAGACTTGATCCACATGGGAAATATGGGCTTGCAAAGTTTTACTATAAATGAGGATATCATCAAAGAATACCGATACAAAATGATGAAGGAAAGTGCAAAAGACATGATCATGAAACTTTAGAAAGTGGAGGGTGCATTACATAGGATAAAGGGCATGATCAAGAATTCATAATGGCCTTCATGAGTATGAAAGATAGTTTTAGGAATATCTACCTCCTACATACATATCTAGTGGTATCTAGAATGAAGATCAAGTTTGGTAAATAAATAAGCACCACTCAGTTCATCAAGAAGGTCATCGATGATAGGAATGGGAAATTGATTTTTTATGCTAATTTTTTTTAAGGCTCAAAAATCAAGGCACATGCACCACATACATTATTTCTTGAGTACGATGATATTAAAAGAAGAATAAGGGCTTGTACTAGGTCAGATGACACCCGCAATTGACAATTCTTGAATAATTGTCTCAATTTCATTTTTTTGGGAAAATAGGTGACAATAAGGGCAAACATTAGGAGGAATACTACTAAGGACAAGTGGAATGGAATGATCATGGGGGCCAAGGGAGTGTGGGAGTCCTTGGGGGTTGTCAAAAATAGATCATTGTTTGGAGTGGATAAGATGCATGTCATGATGAATAGTGGGGGAGGGAGTCTCAAAAACTTGAATGGCATGGAATTGAACAATAATGCCAGAATGACACTTTTTGAGGATTTTCTGCATTCAGTGTGAAATTACAATCTTGGGGGAACCTTCCATGATGCCTTGGAACTTGTATCTCTATCCATCCCATTGGAATAACATGTATAATTCCTTGAATTCCATGGTGATGGGGCCTAGTGTGAGTAACCATTCAACACTCAAAACAATATTGCAACCACCCATTTCAATAGAAAAAATGGGGGATTTCATATTATAATGACCAATTTGCAGCCACACATTTTCATAATGACCCCCACATTTCACGGAACTACCATTAAAAATCACGATTTGGAAGTTATTAACTACATAGATATAGCAAAGGATATCTTGAGAAATTCGATGATGAAAAAAATTATGGGTGTTGTCACTGTCAATGAGGATAATGAATTTCTGATGCTTGATGTATCCAATTAACTTAAGGATTTGGGGAGATGAGATACTGGTGAGAGAATGAAAAGAGATGAGGGGTTCAACTTCTGATGGATCAAAGGGTTGATTTTTATCATCATCCCATGACAACACTTCAAGAGGAGAAACATCACCATCATCTTAGGAAATGTACGAAGAAATGGCCATAAAAATATTTTTCTACTTACATTTGTGCCTCGCAAAATATTTTTCATCATATTTGTAGAAAAGACCCTTAAGTTTGCATTCAACCATTTCCACCCTGGTTAATATCTGGACCTTAAGAAGAGGGGAAGGAGGATTTGGATTGGTGGGTTAAGAACATGGACTGAAGGATGAATTTTTAATTTGACAAAAGACTACCTGTTGTGCTTCCTTGGCTTAATGAGTAGCTTCAAGCTAGCTCTGGGGGCGATCCATTAGGACATGAGCTCCAATTTTGTCCTTGATGCCACTAATAAAGTATTCACAAAAGAAGGTGTCCGACATGGAAATACAATTGCTCAAAAGTAATGATGTAGTATTAAACTATGATAGACTTTTTGAGCTTGGTAAAATGATCCAAATGATGAGTTCCTGTGTCAAAGTGTTCATAAAGGTCTACAACAAATTAGGTCTAAGAAATATAACCTCACTGTGATTTTTTACACCGTTGCCATTTTCCGATGTTCTAGATCAAAATAAAGGACACCGACATGAAGTTTGATCAACTCATCAGTGATTCTATGCAATAAGAAATAATGTTCCATTTGAGTGACCCAACTTGTGGGGTTTGAGCCATAAAATTTATTCGCCTCAACTTTAGGAAGATGAAGGTCACAAGTAAGTGAGTTTACCCACTTAGTGATAGATCACTATGCTTTATAGACACCAACACATGTCTCTAGCCTGGAATTTTTTTTTTCTAACAATTTGTAGAGGAAAGGGCTTTGATACCACTCATAAGGTATTAGAAGGAAATATACAGAGCAGAAACACAATTATTATCACAATAGTTAACAAAAAAATTAAAACAATAATCACAATGATACAATAGATCTAATATATGATACCCTTATTTTCTTGAGAGAAAATATCAGTTGCCTCTTCGAAGGGGCAACCTCCAATAACACATAGCTTGAGTACAAATGACTTCACAAGACAACATTTTCCATTCTTTCTACCCTTATACTATTTCCATCTTCTAAAGACATTCTAGAGGAAGAGATTTCTAGAGGCAACACCTTCTAGTAAGTCTTCTTACATTAGACATGTTGAGATTATTTCATATGACTTATTTACTAATGACAACCCTTATTACATAGGAAAACATATTATTCTATCTGCTTGAGGGGTTAGGGAGGTTAGGACCCTAAAAATATCAACAAAGAAAGTCACAAAAGATGAAAACTAAACAATCAGGATAGAGAAAAAAAAATTATGAATGACAAAGACAATCATGAAAAATAAAGGCACACCAAATGACAACAGAGGAACATTGAGAACATGGGAAACAAAATTCAGAATGACAAAGAGCATGTCAACAAAGAAAATAATATTCAACCAACACAATCATAGTACAAGATGTAGAACTTGAAGAAAATCAAAATCCTACAAAAAAAAGAGTTTAGATCATACCTATGCCCAAGATCAATGTGTAATCTCACAGAGAAAAATGATTCAAAAAATATTGAGATAGAGCTACCTAAATAAATTCAAATTGAGGATAATATGTGATGGTGTGGCGACAAACGCTCCTACATACCCCGTAGGGTGTCTACGCATGACCTCTCGGTCTTAAGGATCGTTCAAAGTTCACCTTTGAGCCGAAGTGGCTCTTTTGGACTCCCAATGGAATCCCTGTGAAAAACCCGGTCCACAGGTCCTTTCTTCACCCGCACGACCTTCTGCACATGACCACACTCTTTTCCTGATCTTAATTTCAGGGTTTTCGGGGTTTCATACTCCCCAATGACAAGAGTTCCAACACTCTCAAATCCCCGATCTCCGATGAGCTCTCTGCCCAGCCTTAGCCCCTCCTGGCTATGCCCTGGTCCTCATGACCACTTTCCATAAGACCGCAGCCTTATATCCTCCTATCGGGGTTTTGGACTTAAAAATCCTGATGAGCTCGTTTCCCCGCTAGAGCTCTAGGCTAGACTCCTAATCCATGTGACCTCCCCCTATATGACCACAACCATACCTTCTCATCGGGGTTTTGAGCTTTTCAATGTCGAGATGTAATCATCCTCAGGATTCACGATCCCTCGAATCCCGACGCATTCTTTATGCACTAGCTCTCCTGTCTAGGCTCCTGGCCAATATGCCCGTTATCCCGTGACCTCAGTCTTGTCCCTCGTCGGGGTTTCGGGGTTTCCAATGCAAAAATGCATATGCCCACGGGATTGTCGATTCCTCGAATCCTGACTCTCCGCTATGCTGATAGATGGCCCCTCACGATGGCACTTTCCTCTTCTCTGATGTGCTGACAGCTGGCTCCCACAATGGATCTTCCCTCCTTTCAGGGTTTCGGGGTTCGCGATTCCGAAATTAAAATATTTCGTGTCCACGAAATCCCTGATGCTGATCCCCGAATTTCTTTGGATCTTCGACATGCATCCCAAATAGATGGACGGTCCAGATTAAGCCTCAGACTTCACCAAACGCCAAACCAAGAAACACTTGCCTGTGTGAGTCTCAATGGCCAAAACGTCGATGACTCTCGATGATTGCCGCCTGTCCCAATAGATGGACGACTCTGATTGTATCGGGGTTTTCACTATGGATTTCCCGAACTTCTTGCTCACAAAACTCCCAATTTTCTGACTCTGAAAACTCCAATAGAGTGCTCCCTTTCAGGATTTTCTCCAATGGCGCTCGATTACTTCCACACATCCTCTTCAAGATGGACGGTTCTGATCTCTCCTCGCGATTTCATGACTCCAAGTATCCTGGGTGCCTTGTCTCCAGGACTCGTGAAATGCCGATCCCCGATATGCTGATGGACTTTCGATCTTGTCCATGCGTCCCCACAAATGGACGACTCAGATCGTTTCCAAAAATTTTCTCATGGAAATCCTCGATCTCTTGTCTTCGAGATCTCCGATATCCCAATATGCGATATCTCTATGGCCACGCCCTCGTTGGGATTTCTCCTCTGATGTTCATGAAGGTAAACCTCTTGCAGCTCCTATCCAACTTGACGACTGATGGGAAATTTGCTCCAGATCTGACGGCTCAGATTATTTCTCCCGTGTGCTTCTCCTGTGCGCCTTCCTGGACGTAGAAACCAACGGTCCAGATCTCTTTCCCCAGCCGATCCGATGGTTGTCGCTGCTCCTCCTAAGCTTCTGCACACTTTCTTCTTGCCTTGGAAGAATTCCAAGTCCTCAAAGGTCTTGACCTTTGTCCTCTTTCTCCACTGCGAACTCCTCACTTTGAGTTCTCAATTGTGCGTGTAAAATCCCAGTCCCTCCCAAGCTTTGGGAACTTTGAACTCTCCAAGAGTTCTTCAGCTTCTGCACTCTTTGCAGCCGACTCTGTGCATGAAAGAATTCACCTCCTGAGCTTTTCCTTCTTCTCCAGAAACTCCTTGCTGAGCCTTCAGGGTGTTCAGTAACCCCGTGAAGATCCCTCAGTGGTTCCTTCCTCAAAATATAGAACCCAAAGAGTTCTCTTCTCCTTCTGTCTGTGCCTTTCTGCACACTTACTCGATGCCCCCCTGGCAGAGTATCATCTTAGAACTTCCAATAGTTCTGTTCTCCTCTTTTGTGCACCCTTTTCACCTCCTCAATGCCCACTTGGCAGATTTCTCAGAATCCTTGGTGATTCTGGCTTCTATCTGAACTCACAACAGAGTTCCTCCCGCTGCACCTTGTGCCTGTACTCAATGCCCACTTGGTAGAGCCTTTACAGAATCCACAGTAGACTTCTGTCTGCAACTGTGTTTCTCATACACAGCCTTGCCTCCAAGGTGTTCAACAACCTTGAGGTTTTACTTTGAGTTGTTGACTTCAGTTCTTGTGCCGCAACACGTCTTTGTCTGAACCCGCTATGTTTAGAAGTGCATCCTCTGTGCACGACTATCAGAACCCACAACGTTCTGTCACACCCTACAGGTGTGAAGCCTCAAAGACCTTCAACCCTGGAAATCAAGAACTCCTGCAGATGCCTAACATACATACATTCATAGCATATAAAAGAACACACCAAGGCATCCACATAATACAGAAAATATGCAAGAAAAACTGCTTCTATTTATATTAAATAAAATGCCTCTTTATAAAGTTGTTCCTGACCACAGCCTGTAACAAGGTCTCGACTCTTCTCTTCTACTCTCGACTTACTTACAAAATGAGATCTGAAAATATCTTTTACCTAAGGGGGCTCTTCGAGCTCTTCCCTCCAATCTACCTACCCTATTCAATTACATTGAATGGGTTCTCTAGTCCAGCATCTGGATCTAGATCTCATCCATTACACACATTAATGGCCGATCTTATCTACATCTTGCAAAAAGGCACGGCTTCCCAACTCAACATCTTAAACCTTAAAGTTACATTGAATTCAGATTTAAATGAGGCTGTGCCTCTCTCTTAGTGTGCGATTTGAATTCGCCGGCGTGGCTGGCTGGCTGGCTGGCTGACATGGAGAGATGCTCCTGCATCAAACTCCTCAGCTGCAAAATTCATGAGCTTCTGCTCATTAGCTTCCCATCTCAGCTGTTGAAATCCTCCTGAATCCCAAACAAATATCTAGAGCTTCCCATCTGATACATTCTGCTGCTTCTTTTGTGCTGCTGCTACTGCTGCTTCTCTTCTGCTCAGCCTCTCCTCGTTGGTAGTTTCTGCTAACCGCAACATCATCCTTCTGATCTCTTCTACCACTTCATCTAGCTGCTCCAGTGGCTGGTCCTGTTCATGCAGTCTCCTCAGCTACAAATTTTTTTGGCACTTGAGCAGATCATCATGATCTCCCATGCCTCCTTCCTCAGCTTCCAACTTCACCTGTTGGATGTGCACACCCTGCACTTTCACCCTCTCTTCCAGGGCTTCAATCTGTTCCCATAGATCAACAAAACAAATGTTGTCTGACTCTTCTCCTCCTTCTGTTGCAAACTCCTAGGTTGCAGTCCTTTCAGCTTCCTGGCTAAAAATATTGAGCCATTCCTCAGAATGCTCATCATCCTCTTCTGCTTCTTCTTTTTCTGTGAGATTCAGTGCTACAGCTTCCTCAGCTTCCTGGCTGAAAGCGTTGAGACACTCCTCAGAATGCTCGGTTTCTTCCTCTACTTGGGTAGCTTCCAAAGTCTGCTCCAATCCCTCTTTCCTGACAGTCACAACTGACTGTTCTTCTGCTATTGCTGCACCTGCAACACAGAATTCTACCTCCTCTCGGGCAAGTGGTAGGAATATCCCAATTCCCCCAATCATCAGGAGATCTCTCATATCCTCCTCCTCGGTTAGCTGCACATGATGATCCACACTCACCTCTAAATTTATGAGACCCATAGATAGTCTCATTTGCTCGGTCAACTCCTCAGGCTGATCAAAACTCACCTGCTCATCCCTGCCCACCTGGAAATATGGGATGTCCCTGCTACCCTCCTGGCAGACCATGGAATCAACTAATTCCATCTCTATTTCCTTACCCACCCGACAAACTGGAAACCTTTCACTGCCCTCCTGGCAGTCTTCGAGATCTCGCAGTGACCTCATACCATTTCCTAGCTGGCAATGTGAAATTCCTTGGCTATCCTCATGACATTCTCTGAGATCCTGCAACGATCTCACCTCATTGCCTACCTGGCAATCTAGAATTTCTTCTCTGCCCTCTTGGCAGTGCTTGAGATCCTCAACCGATCCCCTTTCATCCTCTTCACTGAGAAATTTTCCAGTCTCTGGTTCACATACCTGAACCATCTTCTTATCCTATCGTATCCTCAGTTCAAGCTTGTCTATTTCTTTCATTATATCAACGATCTCTCTATCCATATCCTTTTTTCTCCATGGGTCTGAGTTTTTCCTTCCAGCATACCTACGGCCTTTAGTAGCCATGTTGCTTTCTCTGTCTGCTTTCCTAGCAAACCTGCTGCTGTCACTCCGCACTAAGAGTTCTACCTGCTTCATCCTGCAGTCCTGTCGAATGTCTACTTGATTGCTACCTACCTGCAAACAATCCTTATAGAGTACTCAACATCTCTGTCTTCTTTCACCTAGAATATACAGATGAATTTCCTGCTCTGATACCACTTGATGTGTATAGAAGTGCTCTCTTATCTCTTGCCTCTCTTGCCTGAAATATACAGACAAGAATCTAGCTCTGATACCACTTGATGGTGCGGCGATGAATGCTCCTACATACCCCACAGGGTCTCTGTGCGTGACCTCCCGGTCTTAAGGATCATTCAAAGTTCACCTTTGAGCCGAAGCGACTCTTTTGGAATCCCAATGGAATCCCTGTGAAAAGCCCAGTCCACAAGTCCTTTCTTCACCCACATGGCCTTCCGCACATGACCACACTCTTTTCCCGATCTTAATTTCGGGGTTTTTGGGGTTTCATACTCCCCAATGACAAGAGTTCCAACACTCTCGAATCCCTGATCTTCGATGAGATCTCTGCTCAGCCTTAGCCCCTCTTGGATATGCCCTGGTCCTCATGACCACTTTCCATAAGACCGCAACCTTATATCCTCCTATCGAGGTTTTGGACTTAAAAATCCCGATGAGCTCTTTTCCCCGCTAGACCTCCAGGCTAGACTCCTGGTCCATGTGACCTCCCCCTATATGATCACAGCCATACCTTCTCATCGTTGTTTTGAGCTTTTCAATGTCGAGATGTAATCGTCCTCAGGATTTGCGATCCATCGAATCCCGACGCATTCTTTACGCACTAGATCTCCTGGCTAGGCTACTGGCCAATATGCCCGTTATCCCGTGACCTCAGTCTTGTCCCTCGTCGGGGTTTTGGGGTTTCCAATGCAAAAATTCATATGCCCACAGGATTGTTGATTCCTCGAATCCCGACTCTCCACTATGCTGACAACTGGCCCCTCATGATGGCACTTTCCTCTTCTCTGATGTGCTGACAGCTGGCTCCCACAATGGCTCTTCCCTCCTTTCGGGGTTTCGGGGTTCATGATTCCGAAATGCATAGATTTCGTGTCCACGGAATCCTCGATATGTCGATCCCCGAATTTCTTCGGATCTCCGACATGCGTCCCAAATAGATGGACAGTCTAGATTAAGCCTCGGACTTCGCCAAATGCCAAACCAAGAAACACTTACCTGTGTGAGTCCTAATGGCCAAAACGCCGATGACTCTTGATGATTGCCGCCTGTCCCAACAAATGGATGAATCTGATTGTATCGGGGTTTTCACTATGGATTTCCCCAACCTCTTGCTCACAAAACTCCCGATTTGCTGACTCCCGAAACTCTAATGGAGTCCTCCCTTTCAGGATTTTTTCTGATGGTGCTCGATTACTTCCACGCGTCCTCCTCAAGATGGACAGTTCTGATCTCTCCTCGCGATTTCGTGACTCCAAGTATCCTGGGTGCCTTGTCTCTAGGACTCGTGAAACGCTGATCCCCGATACACTGATGGACTTTCGATCTTGTCCACGCATCCCCACAAATGGACGGCTCAGATCGTTTTTGGGACTTTTCCCATGGAAATACCCGATCTCTTGTCTTCGAGATCTCCGATATCCCGATGGCCATGCCCTCGTCGGGATTTCTCCTCTGCTGTTCACAAAGGTAAACCTCGTGTAGCTCCGATCCAACCTGATGGCTGATGGGAAATTTGCTCCAGATCTAACTACTCATATCATTTCTCCCATGTGCTTCTCCTGTGCGCCTTCCTGGACGTAGAAACCAACGGTCCAGATCTCTTTCCCCAGTCAATCCGACAACTGTTGCTGCTCCTCCTGAGCTTCTGCGCACTTTCTTCCTGCCTTGGAAGAATTCTGTTGACGGGAGAAATTGACCGTTCGTCAACTGGGAGAGTGGAACCGGTCCGGGGTTGTCTAAATAACCCAAGCCGTTTGGAATGGACCACCCTGACGAGTTTAACGGCTCCGTTGGCCACTCTAAGGTCTTCTAAGGAAGCCAAAGAGAAAAGATGATCTGAGCTAAGTAATCTAACTAAACTAACTATAACTAAATACAAGAAACTAACTAAAATAAAGGAAACTAGAAACTAATAAAACAAAGAAAGGAACTAATATACTAAATATAAACTATTCTAACTATTCTATCTACAAACTACTACTAATAACTCAAATCAACTATCTAATTATCAGTTATAATATTTCTTATTCACAAATGTACACTATGAACAACCTACAGATTTAATTAAAACCTGTAAAACTCATGTGATTGCTGCCCTAAGACAACCAAGGATCTCTTTTTGAATTTTATATTTTATGAAAAAGAAATAAACATTACTGAAATTAAACAATCTAATATATGTATTGAAATTAGACAATTTAATATAAATCTAATAAACTTACATCTACATTAAACTACTTAATGAAAACAATAAACACACTCTAATTGACCTGGAAACGCTCCAAGTCTGCCCTGTGTATGATGACTTCTTAAGATGGTTGGAGGAAGAAATTCACACCGTTTAGTCCTTAAGCTTTTCGCAAACAATCAGCTATGCTGCTTCTTGAAGTGTTTTACAGGACAAACAAGACATAAAAGAAAATCATAACAATCTTCTGATTATAAATTCCTGCAATAAGGGAAACCTATTATGCAGCAAACTTATATATAACAATTCAATTTATGAAGAAGACAAATCTATCATTCACAAAAATGAATTAACAACTGTTATGTCTTTTATCTATTTGGAAGAAACAAAATATGGATAACAGTAATAAAATTATATCATTTGCATTTGATTTAGATAGCAAAAGTAATACTAAACCATAAACAAAGTGATATACAAAACATGGAACAAAGTGTTGATATATTGAAAATCAAAAGCTATAACAAAACATCAATTCTGCTCCAGTCCGTGACAGAATTCCATATCCTTGTTCTCCCACAACTGAGGATGATAATTATTACAAAAATCATAGGTTTATATAAGTCTCTCACAAGGTAAAACTTCCTTGTGGATAATATCAAATAGTTTTACATATCCTGGGAGATATCCCAAAATCACCTAAACTAAGCAAATAAAATGCAAGTAAAATCTGTAAATCATCCCCTAACTGCTCATGATATCTATTTCCAATTCGAATTTGCCTGCAATAGAACACAAATATCAAATTAGAAGGATATTTCATTGAGAAAATAATAAAAAATTGACTCTACAGACTTAGCTACAGAATCATCTGATTCTGTAGCTAGTCAAAAATAGCAAACAGGACCAGATATAATCAAATAAAATCAAATCCAAAACGAATTACTAATGATTCAATTAAAATTATCCTTTAAATTAAACCAAATCGAAAAGAATGCAATCGGGACGGGGTAAGAATGCTCTGTTTTTCCAATTGTCATCAAATCGGATCAAATATTAACATGACCGTTTCATAAATGCAATCAATGGGAACCAAATAAGATACGAGACAATCATAATTGATTTTCCTAGGATTCATGTCGTTTAATCAATTGCCAATATAGAAAAGCCGTCACGATTATCCATAGAATCCAGCCATAGACTTCATTCGCTGAGTTTCAAACAGTTCACAGGTATGACCGAAATAATGGTCGTAACTATCATTGACTAGTTATAGTCATAACAATAGATTGATATCATTCAGTTAAAAGCACGATATGTAAATTGCTTCAATTGTAATCGAATGAAATCATACTCCATGAATATCGACTCAACGATTTTCATGTTTGATCACCACACAGTCAACAGACAGAGGCGTGATAAAATCGACAGAATCCATGAACTGGGCAATAATCAACACAAATCTTTACTGAGTTAATTATAGAAACCATATCGTAACCCTGAGCAGAATCCAATTCAAGCAAGCAATGAGAATAGAATAAGTCGCAATTTGGTTATGTATCAACAAAAAAGTATTATATCTGGTCGAAAGATATTGAAAATAGTTAACCCATTTATCAATCATATTCATATAGAACATAACCAATTCAAATCATATCATTGACTGTATTCGAAAATCAGAATACCAACAACAGTCTATTTTTAAAAAATATTAACAACTTCACTTATCAACAAAGCATCCAATTGAAGTTAAATTTGAACAATCAGATCTATCCGACAATCCATCGAATCAAAACCAAATCCAATCGAAGCTTAAACTATAACAAAAATTGATTTATCGAAACAAAAATTATATACAGCAAAGCATGCTTATGTGATAGAGCAAGTCAAAGATATACACAGAGTTTATGAAAGTGCAATATAAATGGGTGAAAGTTATACCAGCGCAGTTGCTGAGGCTATGTCAATTTTGAATTGACAATTGTTGTAGCAGACTCGACATTTTTGAAGAGAATTGAACCAGTAGTTCATTGCTTCTTGTCGTAGGGTTGCACCTTTGCATTATGACCAGTGAGCTTTGCCACTTGGTTTTCCAAATCATGGATTCTAGATTGCACCATCGGCACATATAAGTAGTATCTCTCCAACCATAACCCACACTGATCGCAAGGTGGAACAACAGGTTGAGCAGTCGAGGGTTTCGATGACTCACCGATGGTTCCATGGGGTGGTTCAATGCCAGGGAAGTCAGGATTATCCCGCAGACAGGGAGGTAAATTCTTGACAAAGTCATAAGGAGGTTTGTCACACAAGCCTTCTGAGTAAGGATACTCTTCGATGAGAAAACGTTCAATCTTTGAATCAGAGTCTTCACTGACCACGATAGGCTCTGATTTGGCAGGGGGTTTGGGTTTATTCCTCGCCATGCGAGAGATTAACCTAGCATTTTTCTTGCCTTTAGAGTTAGCAGCAGTTTTAGCTTTAGGCTTTTTGGTTGCGGGTTTATCAATTTCAACCTGTTTAGTCACAACCATAGGGAATTTTGTAGGTGGGCTGGGTAGAGGTTTGGGTAGCAAAACGCTGTAAGGCACAGGGGGAAAAGGCTGGGTTTCGGCCACCATAGGTTTATCAACCTGTGGAGGGTCCGATTCTTCAAAGCCATTACGACTGAGAAAATCATCCCAGCTGTCATGATGTAACCCCAACTCATAAGTCACAATCATTTTAATCAACCCCAAATGGAGGAGGCTGGTATCAGCCAGGTTATGCTTGTACCTTTTAGCCATCTTGAACAAACTTCTATGCAGATAGTGGGGCATACTAAGTTCGAAACCCATAAAAACCATCAATAAACAAAGGTGAAAAAAGAAAATGAACCCGTACCTGCCCTCGCAAGTAATGAATTGCTTGATTATCATTAGGAGGTCATGCCAGCGTGGTTTTAACATTTTTGCGGGCAAACCTCTGTTGCATGAGTTCACTGTTCGAGATTGGAACATCAATGTCCACGGAACATCATCTACCTTGCAACTCTTCAACCACTTCTATCCCGTAACAGGCAGGCCGGTTGCTGAGCTAAGAAACTGTTCAGTGATTTCAAGTTGGACATCTCCAACTTTGGCTCGGCAGCCATCGAATGATAACGCAAATTGCCGAGCCACAGTGGGGTTATAACCATCAAATTTCCTTATGAACGGGAGCCACCCGAGATTTTCCAGGTCACTATAAGCGCCATCAAACATTAGCAGTGCTTGGTACCTGTTGGGCTCGGCCCTTATGACATGAGCCATGGCTTCTGTACATGGTAGGGTTTGGTTTGAAAAATACAACACGCAGGAGTAAAACGATGGGGCTTAACAGCTGCAAGCGCAATAAGTGGAATGAATCAATGTAATGCATGCAAAGGTGGTGGGATTACCACCGCCATGCAGTGTATTAATGGTTACGTACAACACTGTTCCATCAGTAATCATAGCGTTTAAAACATATTAATCAGCCAACCCAAATCAATGTATAACCATATCAACGTGCCATCAATCCAACCATATGCTATATTCATGCGGCAAGTGTATAGTTCAATCCAGCATGAAATCCAAAAGTTTTACCAACGCACCATCATATTAATCATCAAATCAAAAGCAAACGTTTAAACCAATGTTAATCCAAACGTGCTATTGCATAAATTCAGACTATCAAACAAAAAGTTTACCCGATCGGGGTTTATAATTCAAACCTTTGTCATACAAATCGAAACTCATATATTGATCATGCGCTCATAGCATAATAAATAATCAAAGTCTTATAAAACATTATGACCAAGGATTTTGCAAAATTGACAAGTCAAAGGTTTAAAAACAATAAGGATCATATCATATAAAATCAACAATCAATCATGACCCTTATAGAATCAAATATAACCCATAACTCAACATGCTCAAAATTTCATTAATCAAAATGCGCAATCAAAGTAAGAGTATATAAATGGATATGGTTTGAAAGAATACTCCAGCCACTTAATAGCAAGCCAAAGGTAAGTGTCTTTCAGCAGATGATAACAATCCAAATAACGATGAAGGGGTTTTCACACTTTCAGTTGTGAAAACTGAATTGAAATCAAATCGCAATTATTGCAAGAAATGAATACAATGTCTAGTTGCGAAATGCGACGATGACTTGTCATATAGGGGAAAAGTAGGTGTAGGCATCTTTTTAGGGAAATTTAAAAAAAATTGAATTGGCTGCCAACAAATTCCAAGTCCTCAAAGGTCTCGACCTTTGTCCTCTTTCTCCGCTGCAAACTCCTCACTCTGAATTCTCAATTACGCATGTAAAAGGGCTGTCCCTCTTGAGCTTTGGGAAATTTGAACTCTCCAAGAGTTCTTCAGCTTCTACACTCTTTGTAGCTCGACTTTGTGCATGAAAGCACTCGCCTCTTAAGCTTTTCCTTCTGCTCCAACAACTCCTTGCTGAGCTTTCAGGGTGTTCAGTAACCCCGCGAAGATCCCTCAGTGGTTCCTTCCTCAAAATATAGAACCCAAAGAGTTCTCTTCTCCTTCTGTCTGTGCCTGTCTGCACACTTACTCGATTCCCCCTTGGTAGAGTATCGTCTCAGAACTTCCAACAGTTTGGTTCTCCTCTTCTGTGCACCCTTTGCACCTGCTCAATGCCCACCTGGCAGAGCTCTCAGAATCCTCGGTGATTCTGGCTTCTGTCTGAACTCACAATAGATTTCCTCCCATTGCACCTTGTGCTTGTACTCAATGCCCACTTGGCAGAGGCTTTATAGAATCCACAACAAAATTCTGTCTGCAACTGTGTCTCTCATACATAGCCTTGCCTCCAAGGTGTTCAACAACCTTGAGGTCTTACTCTGAGTTGTTGACTTCAGTTCTTGTGCCACATCACGTCTTTTTCTGAACCCGCAGTGTTCAGAAGTGCATCCTCTGTGCATGGCTATTAGAACCCGCAGCGTTCTGTCACACCCTCCAGGTGTGAAGCCTAAAAGACCTTCAACCCTGGAAATCAAGAAATCCTGCAAATGCGCGATGACGAACACTCCTACATACCCCGCAGGGTCTCTGTGCCTAACCTCCCGGTCTTAAGGATCATTCAAAGTTCACCTTTGAGCCGAAGCGGCTCTTTTGGACTCCCAATGGAATCCCTGTGAAAAACCCAGTCCACAGGTCCTTTCTTCACCCACAAGACCTTATGCACATGACTGCACTCTTTTCTTGATCTTGATTTCAGGGTTTTCGGGGTTTCGTACTCCCCAATGACAAGAGTTCCAGCACTCTCGAATCCGCAATCTCCAATGAGATCTTTGCCCGGCCTTAGCCCCTCTTGGCTATGCCCTGGTCCTCGTGACCACTTTCCATAAGACCACAGCCTTATATCCTCCTATCGGGGTTTTGGACTTAAAAATCCCGATGAGCTCTTTTCCCTGCTAGCCCTCGAGGCTAGACTCCTGGTCCACGTGACCTCCCCTTATATGACCGCAGCCATACCTTCTCATCGGGGTTTCTATCTTTTCAATGTCAAGATGTAATCGTCCTTAGGATTCGTGATCCCTCGAATCCCATCGCATTATTTACACACTAGCTCTCCTGGCTAGGCTCCTGGCCAATATGCCCGTTATCCTGTGACCTCAGTTTTGTCCCTCGTCGGGGTTTCAGGGTTTCCAATGAAAAAATGCATATGCCCACAGGATTTCCGATTCCTTGAATCCCGATTCTCTGCTATGCTGACAGCTGGCCCCTCATGATGGCACTTTCATCTTCTCTGATGTTCGGACAACTAGCTCCCACAATGGCTCTTCCCTCCTTTCAGGGTTTTCAGGTTCGCGATTCCGAAATGCAAAGATTTCGTGTCCAAGGAATCCTCAATATGCCAATCCCCGACACGCATCCCAAATGGAAGGATGGTCTAGATTAAGCCTCGGACTTCGCCAAACTCCAAACCAAGAATCACTTACCTGTGTGAGTCTCGATGGCCAAAACGCCGATGACTCTCGATGATTGTCGCCTGTCACAACAGATGGATGGATCTGATTGTATCGAGGTTTTCACTATGGATTTCCCCGACCTCTTTCTCACAGAACTCTCGATTTTCTAAATCCCGAAACTCCAATGGAGTCCTCCCTTTCAAAAATTTTTCCGATGGCGCTCGATTACTTCCACGCTTCCTCCTCAAGATGGACAGTTCTGATCTCTCCTCGTGATTTCACGACTCCAAGTATCTTGGGTGCCTTGTCTCTAGGACTTGCGAAACACCGATCCCTGATACGCTGATGGACTTTCGATCTTGTCCACATGTCCCCACAAACGGACGGCTCAGATTGTTTCCAGGACTTTTCCCATGGAAATCCACAATCTCTTGTCTTCGAGATCTCCAATATCCCGATGGCCATGCCCTCATCATGATTTCTCCTCTGCTGTTCATGAAGGTAAGCCTCGTGCAGATCCTATCCAACCTGACAGCTGATGGGAAATTTGCTCTAGATCTGACGACTCGGATCATTTCTCCCGTGCGCTTCTCTTGTGCGCCTTCCTAGACGTAGAAACCAATGGTCCAGATCTCTTTCCCCATCCGATCCGACGGATGTCGCTGCTCCCCCTGAGCTTCTGCAAACTTTCTTCCTACCTTGAAAGAATTCCAAGTCCTCAAAGGTCTTGACCTTTGTCCTCTTTCTCTGCTATGAAGTCCTCACTCTGAGTTCTCAATTGCGCATGTAAAAGTGTTGTCCCTCCTGATCTTTGAGAACTTTGAACTCTCCAAGAGTTCTTCAGTTTCTGCACTCTTTGTAGCTCGACTCTGTGCGTGAAATCACTCACCTCCTGATCTTTTCCTTCTGCTCCAACAAGTCCTTACTGAGCCTTCAGGGTCTTCAGTAACCCTGCGAAGATCCCTCAGTGGTTCCTTCCTCAAAATACAGAACCCAAAGAGTTCTCTTCTCCTTATGTCTATGCCTGTCTGCACACTTACTCGATGCGCCCTTGGCAGAGTATCATCTCAGAACTTCCAACAGTTATGTTCTCCTCTTCTGTGCACCCTTTGCACCTTCTCAATGCCCACCTGATAGAGCTCTCAGAATCCTTGGTGATTCTGGCTTCTGTCTGAACTCACAACAGAGTTCCTGCCACTGCAACTTGTGCCTGTACTCAATGCCCACTTGGCAGAGCCTTTACAGAATCCATAAAAGAATTCTGTATGCAACTGTTTCTCTCATACATAGCCTTGCCTCCAAGGTGTTCAATAAGCTTGAGGTCTTACTCTGAGTTGTTGACTTCAGTTCTTGTTCCACAACACGTCTTTGCCTGAACCCGTAGTGTTCGGAAGTGCATCCTCTATGCACGGCTATCAGAACCCGTAGCGTTCTGTCACACCCTCCAGGTGTGAAGCCTCAAAGACCTTCAACCCTAGAAATCAAGAACTCCTACAAATACCTAACATACATACATTCACATCATATAAAAGAACACACCAAGGCATCCACATAATATAGAAAATATGCAGGAAAAACTGCTTCTGTTTATATTAAATAAAATGCCTCTTTACAAAGGTGTTCCTGAGCATGGCCTGTAACAAGGTCTCGAATCTTCTCTTCTGCTCTCGACTTACTTACAAAATGAGATCTGAAAATCTCTTTTATTTGAGGGGGCTCTTCGAGCTCTTCCCTCCAATCTACCTACCCTATTCAATTACATTGAATGGGCTGTCTAGTCCAACATCTGGATCTAGATCTCAACCATTACACACATTAATGGACGATCTTATCTACAGCCTGCGCAAAGGCACAGCTTCCCAACTCAACAGCTTAAACATTAAAGTTACATTGAATTCAGATTTAAATGAGACTGCACCTCTCTCTTAGCGTGCGATTTGAATTCACCGACGTGGCTGGGTGGCTGGCTGGCTGACGTGGAGAGATGCTTCTGCATCAATATGTGTGATGCATTTCAATATATGAATATTTCACATAAAAAATTTGGCGATTTGATTGATCAATTCACTGAAGTTCAAATGTGTCATGTGCGTGAGGAGTCATATGATGGAATTCATGTATTTGATACAAATACATGTCTATAAGAGAGGGAACTCATCACATTATTTTAGCTCAGAACAATATGGATCCAGGTGTTATTGTGGTTGTAGAACAAATTGTGTATAATCCCAAAATTTTACCCCCATGATCACCGAAATATGTTTTAGAAAGATTTGATAATTATGTGGGACTTCCATGTGATGCATCATTCCCTCAAACAATTCCCATTATACCTATTGCAAGAGGTAATAAACAAATCTTCATGTGAAACTTAGGGATAAACAATCCATAAGGAACAAGGATTTATGTTGGAGAAATACACTATTAATGTCCGGAATAAAGAGAGACAAGGTATGGCATTTAATGCAATATCTCAAGTTAAAGATTTGAATGGTCTATGATTTTGACCTCCCTTTTCATATGATCGATATCAAAAGATGACAAGACTAGGAGGTGTGACTATTAGAAAATCATAAGAATATATATTGAGATTGATCACAATGTAAACCATTTGTAATAGATTACATTCTTATTTTTCACATTTTTCATAGTTCAACATTGTTACTTTAGGGCGAGTGCAAGTTAATTTCATGACACGTTAGTGGACATACAAACATGGAAAAACAACAATCTTTGAACTTTGAGGGATTATTCAAGGCACCTTTACAATGAATTAGAATATGACGTGAAAAGATGAAATGTAGGAAATTGAATTAGCTTTCCGAATATACAATTTTTATTTATAGAAATTGTGAATAACTATGGAAAATTTGAGCTTTTATAACAATGATATGCTATTTTTCTAGCAAATTATAAGGTATATGTATCTATTAGAGTAGGTTTTCAGTACCTTAACTATGGAATTTCCTTCCAAAAATTTCTATAATTGTAGAGAACCCATTGTTCTAATGCGGTGTATTTTTTTCAATATATGTGTGTGTGTGTGTGTATTTTAAATTATGAAAGTCAATATATCCTTGAAATTACAACACCTTCCATTAGTGCAAGCTACGAGGGTCTTAACATTATCATAAGTTTTTCTCTCTCTTTTTTTAGATTGTAGATATTGGTCTCTTCTAGTGAGGCACAAAACTTATTTTGAAAATGGTTAAGATGATAAGGATTTTGATATACGTTAAGAAAAAACTAGATCAACAAAAGTAAACATTACTAATTTAATATATCTATCTATCTATCTATCTATCTATCTATCTATATTTGGTATTTTCATAGCCGACTCTATATGTGTCTATAGTTTCATCGATAAAGGATTTTCATCCCGAACCTAAATCCAAGGAAACCAACTCAACAAGCATGTATTCTAGAGTTGTCTCCCTCCCACTCTCCCCTCGACTTTCCACATCCCTCTCTCTCTCTTCCT
>JZKD02S1672822.1:1378455-1392520 GCA_000966675.3 Picea glauca
GAATCTAATGCTCGTATTAATGAAATCCTTACAATATTTTTGATAAAGATGTTTAAATAGATAATATGTTTGAGAATGTTTTAAATAGATGGTATTTATAAGTAAAATTTTAAGGTCTTTAACTTGATTACAATTCAATTTATCAATCCAAGTACAAAATTAACAGTTAATTTTATGGCTAGACTGTTAAGTTCAAATAATTTCACATTTCATTATTTAATGTCTAGAATTTCAGTGAATAATGGGATGAGCAGAGTGCTAATCAATTAAAAATTATAAAAACCTTAATAAACACTTAGTGGAACAACAATGTATCCACAAATGGTATAAATTCTTGAGTCACAACAAGAGTTACATAAAGAATGAGACAAAGGAAAGGACATAATGAGTTACAATATGAGTTTAACAATTTTTTTTTTCTTTGCTAAACTCCAGCTACAGTTGTATTGTTAATTATTCAAGGGACCAATCACGTTCATAATCCTACAGTGGCTACGACTGCCATAAAAACCAAAGAAGCCATCGAAAACATTTTCGGCAGCCGCTGCGTTTGAGTTCCTCTTTGGCGGTTGTGGTAGAAGAAGTTGCTCACCACAAAATTCTCATTCTCATTGTCAGCACAAATTCTGGGATGGGTTGTTTTTTCTCCTAAGTCAAGCCCATGGTGCAAAAGGCGAAGAGGCGGGCTAAAAATCCACTAAAGGGCGATTATTCGTGGCCTATGCTAGAAGTGCCCAAGCACATATCTTAGAAAATCTCGTTCTGGGTTCAAAGTCAAGCGAGCGGGAAAAGATCTATTTTCAACGACTAGGATTCATCGAGGAAGCAGATCGACGATCAGCGGGAATTCGCGATTAGAAAAATTGCGCGAGGATTAGCGTCGAGGACATCACCTATATCACATAAGTGATTGGGGCCATCCATTTCAGCAGACATAGGTGGCACATGATCGAGCTTCATCGCATTTCGGTTACTAGGACTTCGAGAACAAAGGAGAAAGAACTCTCGATGGGCGAATTCCTAAAAGAATTTGGTCCGTTGATCATGGAGCAGTCTTAGCCGTCTATCAGGGACGACTCTCGATGCATGAAGCTAAGGAGCAGGCAGATCTGAGCGGCCAGGATCTGCGTGCCCAGATCTACGACCAGGGTTCCATTCCAGACCCCCTTCGTCGTTCTACCTTTAACAGGGGGGGGGTCTGGAATTGAGTGCGCATCTCTCAACAACCTGCATTTGGGAGCTCAGATCTATGGTCAAGGTTGGATTACGAACCCCCTTTTCTTATCTACCTTTAATTGGGGGGGGGTCCGGAATTGGCGGCTTAAAGCGCCCGCCGCCCCCCCCCCCTTTGTCAAATCTTTGATTTTCCTACATCGTCCACCTCCTGCCATGTGTCTTCCACTCAACACCATCCTGACCCATCTCTTTCCCCTTTCCTTGCTCCCACCTGTCACCTCCTGTCAGGTGTTCCTCCCCGCATTCTTCCCTCGGTTGCCACTTCCCCCATGTCATATTCCTCTTCCCTTTTGTCCCTCTCATCCTCCACCTATATGGTCATTGCTACTCCTCCTCCACCTTACCTCTCTCACCCACCTGTACCCTGGGCTCCATGCCACTTCCACCTGTGTCCTATCCATACCCCATGACATTTCTCATCTGGTGTCACAGCACCACCTCATCCTCCTCGCCAGGGTCTCATCCACGCTCGCCTACTGGGTCTCCTTGTAGCAACCCAACAAAGGAGCAACAACCAAAGAAAGGTTTCCACATTGTCCAAGTGCAGAGTTGACCGGAGATGTTCCCAATCCCAAGCAAGCAGTTATTGAAGTGGTTGGTGGTGGTTAGACATCGTCTCCACCATAAATGGAAATCCCAAAAAAGGACCCGAGACAGGTCAATTCTTCTGTGGGGTGCCAAGAGTCCGATTGCATCTGACATAAGCACACGACCGTCTAGAGACTGTAGGCAAAGTCTGCTAGTAAACATGCAGACGTAATGTTTTTAATGACAAGTCTCGGTTTTGTTGTTGTTATTGGCTTTGGGTATATGTAGGCAATTTTGCCATTTTTGTAAAGGATCAATGATAAAGGAAAGCTCCTGACTGTAAATATTTAACAAAGTCTCTGGTTCTCTGGTTATAGAATGATATTTTGATATTTCTTGTTTAATGGAGGCCAGCCTCCTCCTTTCCTTTTTCCTCTGAATCTGAAAGCCCAAGTATGGATGATCCAGTCGGGTGTTGCTGTAACTATATGATGCATGTTTGATTGTATTAGTTCTACAACGTTTGAGGTTTACCTTGAAGTTTCTCTCGTCTGAGAGGATCTCATATCTGAGACTTTTCCCCTTTCTTTCCCTCCACTTATTCACGACTATGAAAAATTACTGGCTTAAGTTAGATCAAGAGCTCACAAGTCTTTGTTATTCCAACCCAGTTTTCTGAGTTAGACGATATTGTTCTAAGTTTTCTTCCATTTGATCACCCTTTATAAACAAATCGTGACATAAACTGATGGGCTTCATGCGTACTCCTGCTGCAATCCAGGAGTGACTTCTGACGCCAACACTCATTACTTCTCAATTTTATTCTCTTTCCACTTTCTGACAATTCTTGAGTCACGACGAGACTTACATAAAGAATGGGGTAGTGGAATTGAAGTAATTTGTACCAGCTCTGAGCTCCTCAAGAGAACACTATGAATGGTGGAATAGAATCAAGTTCAGGATCATCCTTTTTTTCTGCAACACAAACAATATAGAACTTAAAAAGAAATCTACAACAAAAACAACAAATATGTAGAAAATATTAATTAAATTTTCCCATATATACATGCCATTAAATATTTCTCTTATTAAAAATAAATGGAAAATAATTCTTTAATCTCATCAGAATAAAAAATATATGGAGCATCATCTTGTAATCCAAATGGGCAACGAGGATTGAAAAAATATACCTTAATTGTAAGACTGTTTTTAATTTGTTTTGCATATGTCAAGCTAATCAATCCTAGTCATCTGCACATAGCCCGGTATACTGCTCTTGATCATCTACACATGGCGTGCCATCCATTCCCATATTTCTTCAGTCGATTTAAACTCGCAATCCTCCACTTGTTGGTGAACCTGCTCCAATATTCCTTCACCCCATTGCATTTTGGGACAATTGGATATCTTAAGCTCCTTTAACGACATACAGTGTTCAAGGCCTTCCAACTCTTCTAACCTGTCACAGTCTGAAACAACCAATGATCTGAGACTTCTTAATTGTGCTAACTCTCGTATGCTCCTCTGCTTCATACAACATAACACTACCAATTTCTTCAAAGATACAAATGTTTCCATCCGTGACAATGTCTCTACTTTTTGGCGCATATTAATAAGTAGCCTTTCAAGACATGCATGCCCTTTTATGTTCCTCAAATTAGAAAATCTAATAAAAAATGCTTCTTGGAGTGTATTTGGAAATGTTCCAACCTTCACAAGATCATCGCATTCTAAGATGTGAAGAATTTCAAGATTGGGGCAAACCCCTTCAACAAACATCACCTTTGATATTTTTGTGTTTTCCAGTGCTAACTGGAGCCGAGGCAATGCTGGTAATGGTTCCCTCTCTCCTTCATTAGACCTTTCAAAGGGCAATGTGCATAAGGGACATTCAAACACATCCAACTTAGTCAACTTAGTCAACCGTCCAACAGAATCCGGCAAACATTTCATTTCCTTGCAAGTGTTGATTACCATTTTCTTCAAGTTCCTTAAGTCTGTGTGGGCAGAAGCAAAGGAACAATGTAATGCACAAATAAAATGATTGAATTGCTCACATGCTGAATTGGTTACATTGCTTATGGTTTTATAGAGAGCGTGGAAGCATCTGGAAGACCCAGAGCCTTCCCGAAGTGTCTGTGGAACCATTCATGAAAGGCGGTGGATGGATTTTTCTGGAAGAGAGTGGAAGCCTTGTGGTAGGTAGGTAGGTAGAGAAATTAAATTCTCTCCAACACTCCCCCCTAATTTTCACTACTAATTACATCAATATTTACAATGCCCAATTCTTCTCTTAAATACTCAAATTGGTCTTGTGCTAAAGCCTTTGTAAATATGTCTGCAAGTTGCTCCTTTGATCTGCAGTGTTGTAGGACGAGTTCTCCATTGTTGACAAGTTCTCAAATCAAGTGATATCTCGTGTCGATATGCTTTGTCCTCTTGTGAAAAACATGATTCTTTGCTAGTGCAATGGTGGACTTGTTGTCACAGTAGATTGTAGTAGGCTCTTCTTGATTGTGCATTAGATCCTTCAAAATTCTTCGCATCCACACTGCTTGACATGCTGCTAATGTACCTGCTACATACTTTGCTTTTACTGATGAGATTGTCACTATTGGTTGCTTCTTTGATGCCCATGTCAAAACTCTTGTTCCAAGATGAAATGCATATCCAGATGTGCTCTTTCTGTCATCAATGCTTCCTGCAAAATCACTATATGTGTATCCAACCAACTGCAGATTATTTGAAATGGAATACAATATGCCATGATTGATAGTCCCTGCAATGTATCTCAATAACCTTTTTCTTTCTTGCCAATGTGAGTTCTTTGGTGTGTCCATGAATCTAGAAATCAAACTGACTCCATGCATTATATCTGGCCTAGTCCCTGTCAGATACATCAAACTTCCAACCAATTTTTTGAATATGGTTGAATCAAAATCCATCTCATTTTGTTCTCTACTTAGTTTGGTGCCAATTGCCACAGGTGTAGAAACTGGACTGCAGTTTATCATTCTAAACCTTTTTAAAACATGTCTTGCATATTTACTTTGACAGATGAAAATGCCTTTATCATTTTGTGTGACTTCAATGCTAAGAAAATAGTTCATTAACCCCAAGTTTG
Source organism: Picea glauca (assembly GCA_000966675.3). Lineage (NCBI taxonomy): Eukaryota > Viridiplantae > Streptophyta > Pinopsida > Pinales > Pinaceae > Picea > Picea glauca. The sequence goes on from JZKD02S1672822.1 coordinate 1,383,344, forward strand.
TCATCTCAAATTCCTTCTTCATTGTTGATTTAAACATATCAATAGAGAGATTACCTGTATAGATCAAATCATCAACATATAATCAAACAATCAAGATCTCACCTTGTTCATTGACTTTGGTGTATAGTGTAGGCTCACTAGTGCTTCTTATGAATTCATTTTTTATCATGTATGAATCTATCCTGCTATACCAAGCCCTTGGTGCTTGCTTCAAACTATAAAGTGCCTTCTTCAACCTGTAAACCTTGTCTTCTTTTCCTTTTACTTCATATCCTGGTGGTTGCTACACATAGACTTCTTCTTCTAAATATCCATTCAAGAAGGCTGATTTGACATCCATTTGAAAAACTTTCCAATAATGTTGAGCTGCAATAACTAGTACCATCCTAAGTCTGTCAAGTTTTGTTATAGGTGCAAATGTTTCATTGTAATCAACTCCATATTCTTGTGCAAATCCTTTAGCTACTAATCTTGCCTTATGCTTGTCAACTTATCCATTTGCCTTATATTTAGTTTTATACACCCATTTCACACCTATGCATTCTTTCTCCTTAGGTAAATCAACTAGAAACTAGATGCCATGTATCATTTTTCTTAATAGACTCCATTTCTTCATTCATTGCATTAATCCAATGTTCTTCCTTAATTGCATCTTCAAAGTATATAGGATCTTGAGTAAATAGAGCAAAATTGGATTGCAAATCTATCCTATCTCCTTGATCATATATGTCATGCAAGCTTCTAGTCTTTTTGCCTCTTAATCTTGATCTCAATGATTCAAGTGTAGGATTTGAGTCATAACTTACTTGTGGACTTGGTGTTTCTCCTTGCTCAACTTGCCTTTGTGATTTTTCTTCTTGTGGAATGCTTGGTAGTATTCCTCCTTACTCATTTGATTGTTCTCCTCGTCCTTTTTCTCCTTGTTCTTCATATAGTATTCTTGTACTTGTAATTGTCTTGTCTATATTTCCATCCCATGATTCTTCCTCTTTGAATACAACATCTCTACTTACAATGACTTTCTTGGTTATAGGATTAAACAACTTATATGCTTTAGATTGTTCATCATAACCAATGAAAATGCATTTTTCACTTTTATCATCCAATTTACTCCTTGTTTGTTTAGGCACATGTGCATATGCAATGCAACCAAATACTTTAAAATACACTATGATTCTTACCACTCCATGCTTGTTGAGGAATCATGTCCCTCACAATCTTTGTTGGAGTCCTGTTCAATATGTAAACTGCACAAGCTACTGCTTCAGCGCAATATTCATTAGAAAGATTCTTACCTTTCAACATGCTTCTTTCCATCTCCATTATTCTACAATTCTTCCATTCTGCAACACCATTCTGTTAAGGTGTATAGCTTGTAGTGAACTGCTTCTTTATTCCATGATACCTGCAATACTCCAAAAACTCATTTGACTTGTATTCTCCTCCTCTATATGATCTCAATATCTTAATGGATAGACCACTATGTTTCTCAACCAATGCTTTGAATTCCTTAAACTTGTCAAATGTTTCAGATTTGTGTTTGAGGAAATAAACCCATGTTTTTCTACTATAGTCATCAATGAATGCTAGAAAATATATGCTCCCCCCTAATGATGGTGTCTGCATTGGACCACACAAATCTGTATGCACAATTTCTAAAGGTGCCCAAGCTCTATAGGACTTCTCTTTTGGAAATCTTAACCTATGTTGCTTGCCCAAAATACAACTTTCACATGAATTAATTAGTGTTTGAATATGTGGTAATCCTTTTACCATTTCATTTCTTTGCAACAAACACAATCCTTTAAAGTTTAGATGGCCATACCTCAAGTGCCATATCCATGCCTGATCTTGACTTGATGCCTTGAAACTTGCTCCAATCTTCTCCATCATTTCACTTTTCATGTGAAGTGGGAACATTCTATTCTCTGTCATTTTAATCCTTGCAATCACCATTTTACTAGGAGGAATATCAAATATAGTGCATACAATATTCTCAAAAGAAACTCTATAACCCTTTTGAGTAAGTTGTCCCACACTTATGAGATTATGCTTCAAACCAGGCACAAAGTAAACATCAAGAATACTTTTCTTTCCACTATATGTTATTACATTGATTACACATTTTCCCATGACTTCTACAATATTATCATTACCCAATTTAATTTGTGATTTAACTGATGTATTCAAATTCTCAAACAACCCTTTATTACCAGTCATATGGTTACTACAACCAATATCAAGAAACCAGATGTTACTTGCATTTTCTTGAGCTACATCACATGTAATAAACAATGTCTCAGAACTAGTCTCAGAGAAATGTGCATTTTGCTTTCTCATATCTGCTTGTCTCTTTTGGCATTAATTTGCAAAGTGACCATACTTCTTGCAGTAATAGCATTGAATCTTTTATTTGTCATACCTTCGTGATGCCTGATTGTGATTGCTTTCCCTTGAGTTGAAACTTTGATTTCTCCTTCCTCCTGGGTCTTGACTCTTTCTTTCTCCTCTTTGAAAAGTATATCTTCCTCTTCCTTTTCCTCTGAATCCTGGATTTCCTCTTCCTCTGCCTCTGCCAAATGTCATTTGCATTTTAAATGCATGCTCCAATGAGGTATTTTCATTCCTATTCAACCCGTCTTCATAATTTTTCAAGGAGCCAACCAACTCATCCATAGAATATTTAGTCAAATCTTTAGATTCTTCAATTACCACAACTATTGCACCAAATTTTCTAGGCAAACTTCTTAAAACCTTTTCTACAATCTCCTGATCTGCTAGTTCATCACCATTTTGCCTTATTTGATTAACCAACTCATCACCATTTTGCCTTATTTGATTAACCAACTCAGTAACACGATATGTAAACTGATCTATTGAATCAGAATCTTTCATTTGCAAGTTTTCAAATTCCCTTCTAAGTGCTTGAATTTTGACATTTTTTACCTTGCTAGTGCCTTGATATGCTATCTCTAGAATGTCCCATGCTTGCTTGGCTATAGTGGTTGGTTTAATCCTTCCAACAACCGAATCGTCCAAAGCTTGTCCAATTATTTGCAAAGCCCTTTTACTCTTTTGCCTATTTTCATCAAGCTTTTTCTTTTCATCAACACTCAAAATAGACTCATCTTGTGGTTCAACATAACCATTCATTACTATATCTGATAATTCATATGAGTCAAATGCTAATTTCATTCTAAATGCCCAATTATCATAATTTTTTCCAGAAAATATTGGAATCATAAGCTGCTGAAACATTCCAGATGCCATTTTTAAAAAAGAAATCAAGCCTCCAAACACTTTCAGCAAAATAAACTAGAGATTATATATAGTAGAGGAAGGTGAGTGTTTTTTACAAATTTTTTTGGAATTTCTTCCTTCCCAGCTCCTTCACGCAACTTCTTCCTTCCAGCTCCTTCACGTCGCCTCAGCGCTAATTGCTCTCCTCTATAAGGTCGACTGTGCAGCCTCAAATACTATCAAAACCCTCACTTTATGGTCCCGAATCTGCAAATAAAAAAATTTGACAAGCACAGAGGAATTTCCTCCACGATTTTGTCAATGTAGCTTCTTCCAACAAATTCCTCAAACCACAGTGGATTCTACGACGGAATCGATAGAATTCACAACCGAATATTGAGGAGCCGGATTTCCTTCTAGCTTCAACCCTCAGATGCTTGCTCGAATTGATCCCTTCGATTTCGGCCAGACGGTTCTCTTCAGCGCTCACTTACTCTTCTGGAAGCTGCGGCTTCCTCACAACAGCAGCGTCACACCACACGACACTCTTTGCAGCGCAATGCACAGTCTTTAGTTCTCACAACACTCGCTGCTCACACTGCTAACTCAATGCACAACTCTCACGCTGCTAACTCAGCGTCCAACTCTCACTGCTCTATTTGGATGTTGTGGCTTCCTCTCCACAATGCACAGGAACTCTCTTGCTTTGATACCACGGTGTGTGGGCAGAAGCAAAAGAACAATGTAATGCACAAATAAAACTATTGATTTGCTCACATGCTGAATTGGTTACATTGCTTATGGTTTTATAGAGAGTGTGGAGCCTTTTGGAAAACATTCACCAAAGATGTAGATGGAGTTTTCTGGAAGAAAGTGAAAACATGTAGTAAATAGGTAGAGAAATTAAATTTTCTCCAACAAAGTCACCTATCTAATTTAGTAAACATTTCAATTCTGCACACGCCCTTATTATCAATTCCTTCAAGTTCCTTAAGTCACCCAGAGAATGCGGTAAACATTTCAATTCCTTGCAGTTCCATATAGTCAATTTCTTCAAATTCCTTAAGTCGTCCAAAGAAGGCGGCAACCTGTCCATTAAAGGGCTTCCTAGCTCCAGAACTTCTAAATCCCGTAGCTCTCCAATTGCATCTGCCAATTCTTTTAAGTCTGTACCCCTCAACGTTAGTGTTACCAGGGACCTTTGATGTGCCACTTGCTGAGGCAATATTTTAATTTTCTCACAGCCGGAAACATCTATGTACTCGAGCGTGCTTACTTTTCGAAGTGCTTCGCTCCGGAGAGTTAATTTAGAGCAACAATTCAAACCAAGATATTTAAGCTTAGTTAACTTCCCGAAGGACTTTGGAATCCTCGCCAATTTACTGCAGCCAGCCAAATCAGTATGTTGGAGGTTTGATAAATCGCCAAAGGAATTTGGCATTGACATCATTTCTGCGCAGTTTCTCAACACCAAGGCCTTCAACGATTGCAGATCACAGAATTCTTCTGGCAATTTTGTCATCTGCAAATTAACATCCTCTGAACAATAATTGCCGTCGATCACGATCCGCTGAAGATACTTCAGCTGTCCTATGGAATTTGGAATATTCAAGAGGGGTGCAAAAATCTCTAACTCACGTAACTGCAAAGGTGCCTGCAAAGAGATATATAATTCATATGTAAAATCAAATCATCATCAAAATTGAAGTATGATTCACACGATATTAATATCATTAACAACTGTAAAAGCAAACGTTAATAAAACAAGTAAATACTATATTAATATCAATAACAACTATAAAAAACAAAGTTAGTAAATCAAATTTTACCTCTGATTCATCTTGCCACAATGTTTTTAATTGGCTCCCGGATACTTGTAGAACCCTTAAATTCTCCATTGGAATAGAGGAAGGCAGGGAGGAGCTGCGACACTTGTTCCAGCGGAGCTATAACAGATTTGGGAACTCCACCCTCCTCAAAATGGGATCCAAGAGAGCATCTTCAGTATCAACAAGCTGCAACCTTCTCATACCAATAGCGGGATATATATCTTCTGCATGATATTCACTAAGAACCATCCTAAGACCCCGCACGGTTACTCCCTGTCCATTTTTGAAAAACGATAGTTATTAACTATTCATTCTTGCAAAATGAAAAAAATTCAAAGAATTGAACCAAGATTTTTATTAAATAATCTATAAAATGAATGATTGAGAACTTACAGATGATTGCTGCAACAAATCATCAATGACGTTTTCTGTCCAATGCCAGAGACGGCGCGGCAATTTGGAATCCTCTGAGATATCTCTCCCCATATCTCTAAGGTGGTCATGCATATGTATGCCATTTAAACTGTCCACTTCTACAAGACTCTTCTTCTCCAGATTTTGAAACCCCCTCCTTCCATTCCACCCTGATCCGTCCCATATTCTTATGGCGGTATCCCTGTTTTGCCCTATGAAAAAACATGCAATATCTAGGCATATTTGTTTTTCCTCCTTATTGAGAGCGTCATAACTAATTTTGAGCCTTTCCTTTATCTCACTGCGAAGTATTTTTAGAAGACTCCTCAATTCGTGTTTCCAGTCATCTATGCTTCCTCCATAAAGAAGTTCCCCAAATACTTTCAAAGACAAGGGCAACCCATTACAAGAATCTAAAAACTTATCTACCAGAGATTCAAAGCCCGGATTTGCATCGGGTTGGCTGAAGGCATAGGAGCAGAAGAGCTCTCGGGAGTGTTGTGTGTTAAGCCCTGTTAACTTATAAATGCATGAATTTTCAATTCTTGAGCTTTTGAGAACATGCTTATCTCTAGATGTAATCAATATTAAGCTGCTTGACCGGAGATCATGAGTTTGAATCAGCAAAAGTGTATCAACCTGATTCACATCATCTAGAGGCAATGATGGAATAAAATCTGATTCACATAATATATTAGAAAAATTTGATTGGATCTTTTAGAGGCATTGATGGAATAAATCTGATAAGAATGCATAAGATATACCAACTTCAAATAGAGTTGTGCTCACTAATTTTTTTTTTTTTTTCTACCATGTGTTTATCTTATGGGTGAAAAAAATTAAAACATTAATTACTAATTTTTTACATTTTAATCTTAATATTATTTTGAAAATGAATAAAAGCAATGACACTTTATCCCACGTATCTTATGCCATCTCTTATTAAAGATGAGAAGTTAGTTTGTTGTATTTTTTTGAAAGAAATTGCGTCCCAAACTTTTTCATGTTTGTATAGAATTTTTTTTATGTTAATAGCTTTGTCATGACTTTACCTATTGTGATTGGTAAAGATAATGCATGGTCAATTGCATTAGCTCTATAAAATATGTATGGAATCCTCCTACATGTTCTTGTTTCAAGACTAATTTCTTTGCTAGATGTAGGAGATTATATATTGATTATCATCTTCTCTACAACATAAAATTTTTCATCCACGAAAAACTTCAAACAAAGATTTTAGGGGAATTCATAGTTGGAAGTATTTTCTAAATTTCGTGCTCTAAATTATAAAATTTTGTAGAGTTAACCACACTTATAATGCATCACAACCTCCTGCTACAATCACATTTTTCTTATATCTGGTAGAACCAAACAAACACCAGAACATATTTACCAACAATTCGTATACCGGTTGTATGTCAAAATATTGTTCCTCTATATGACAAAGCCTATCACCTCCCTCCCTCGAAAAACAAGTTAGTGTCAACTACCAAATAATCCTTATTTGCATAAATAAAACACTCATTAGTCAACATCCTTGGCAAGCATATCCAACACTATCCTTTGGGGTCAAATGCCTCCCATCGTTCTAGATTGCATGCCAAGCAAATACATTGCTCCACGATTCCAAGTTTTCTCCTCAAGACATAAATCTCATTGCTTTGAACAAGTGAACAACCTTTGATTCACCAAAGGCAATGCACCATAATCCTATCTTGATAATAAATCAAGGAAATTCTTGTCGATGTTGTCAACATAGAGACCAAGATAATATAATCATCAAATCCCTCACAAGATTCGCCTTATTGCTTCTCGGAGTAGTATGGAGACTCGAACGTACCAATTGTTGCTCGGAGTAGTAGGGAGACTAGAATGAGAAAAAGTTAGAGGATGATTATGTAGGACTTCAATGCTATCATATTGGCAAGTACAATCACGTTGGGAGGACCAATAAGTGTCTAGGTTTAGAGGATAGGTAGATAAGTTGGATGATAATTAATATGAAAGATAAGAGGTTTCTTAAAATTATTTCAAACTCGATTTAAAACCACTTATAACTGAGGAATTGCCATAAAAAAGCTAACTCTTAGCTAAATTACACCTACATTGGAGGATGTACATGAGATCATGGGACTCCCCTTCAAAGGTGAGAAACATGTATTAGAGTGTAGATAACTACACTAGCTAGAATGTGTATGTGTGCTACATGCACTTGTAGAATCTTGTCTCTGGGAAGACCTAGAGAGGACCTAAAATCCTTCCTCATGATCTATGGTTCAATGGGGTTTCATGGGTGAGTGAGAAACTGTTGAAATGGGAATTTGTGTGCGTTTTATCGCTACTTAAGTCAGTAGGCAGGCTCACCTGCCCTTATCATTCCAGGATGACTTTTGGAAGGACCTATTCAAGACTTTACTAGTTGGACTCATGGAATTAATGACCTTGGGCTAGATTTTGGAAGGGTGATATTGATTGGTGCTACCTTTAAGGTGTTTTTGTATAGTAGAGTGTTGATTGGGACTAACCTCCCCGAGGACAGACAAAGGAGGAAAAGGTTGCTAAACTAATAGTTAGTCCTATCTACATCCCTACATACATCCTAGCCTCACCTCACCTCAATTAGGACTGCACCTAAACCCAATAATAGAGGTAATTAGGGTAATCATTCATTATCATAAATATGTGTAAGAGCATAGCTCGTGTCATTACCTATCATATTAGTATTATTCCAGTAATTAAGCTATGTTTAATACTAATACTATGTGTGATGTTTAACTATTGAATACTATAAATACATATGATGAACATAACAACATCAAATGAACCACTAAAAAAATGAGATGGTTTGGTCTTGCTACGCTTGTCGCTCAGCCCCGGTTTGACTCTGGGCATCTCTTCTTGTTCGCAAGGATCTGTTCAATTGCTCTTTGTTGTTCGGAGTAAATTGTCTCATTCTTGAGATCCTTTAATTTTTCCAAATTCTCAGAAGCAACATTGTTGAGATTCTCTTTCTCTCATTATATTTGGGAGTCTCCATTTACCCAGATTTCGCCTACTATAATTTCCACTTCCTTTAAGCGAGCCCGAGCTTTCTCGAGCTGATCAATAGCTCCTTTATGAAATATCCATACCATTAAAAATAATATTATATTTAAATGTAAGGAGAAAGCTCAATATGATAAAATGATTGAAAATAAAATAAAATGTATTATAAAAAGTCTTATAATTTTAATATTTAATTTTTACTTTTTACTTTTTATTTTTTATATATTTTTAACACAAATAGTGCAATACGAACTTAACATTGCTAATATAAGAACCATAACAAAACAAAGTTTAAGATAATTTCCAAAAATCAACTACACTATTAAAAAATCCCAACTTTTTGGATACATAATTGACACTTTTTGGATCCATACATAATTGAAAAAATGGGGTATTTTCTTTTTGTCCACTCATACAACCCAGGGAGAAATTCTCATCAAAGCATATAATGTGGAGGAGATGGCAAGGGCCAATATTAAGTTCAAATCCTTCTCTTGGCTTTCAAGTAAGATCGAGCTCGACAAATACTACCACATGCTCTACCTTCCAAGGATGACCTAATCAAATGTGCAGACTAAAAGGTCCATAGAGTTCAATCTCTTGAGGTTCCCCATATCTAGAGGAATTGAGCCAAAGAGGTTATTCACTT
>JZKD02S1672822.1:1404460-1419424 GCA_000966675.3 Picea glauca
CCCGAGCTGGGACCAAGCTCCACCCAGGGCAAGGGAATCCTAGACTAGGCTGAGGTTACAGGAAAGTTGCACAGTACAACTAGAAGGATTCTCTCCAGGAGCCTTCTTAATCCCACTGTGATGCAGGAGCATCACCAGCAACAAGCGAGCATGGGACAAATGCCATCGCATTTTTGGCACAGGTTAAAATTGTTTGCAATATTTTGAAAGTTTGGATGCGCAGACTTTAATGTAATAGTTAAAGAAAGGCATACTTCCATATTGTAAATAGATCTTGAGCAATTCTCTCTCATCTATAAGGTGTAGAGGCATTTATGCATAGTTAATGAAAGTAGGTAGATTTAAATTCTAGATTAGACAGTTTTAGGAGCTAGAGGGAAAACCGACTATAGACACCCTCATCTTGTATCATTGTAACATTATCAAGGATATCATAGAGCATTGAGAAGAGCGGTAGCAGAGAGTTGTGTAGAAGAACCCATGTACAGAAGTTCTGAAATTAATATATGAAGCTTTGATTCAGACTCATGGTGTTATAATCCTTTCTGTGTATACATACTGAATGCTATGCTTATGGTTGTTTTACTCTTTCTGTTGTACATTTGCTGTTATGCTATGTATGTATGATTTCATGCCAAGTGTTTGAAGTCTGAGAGAGTAAGAAAATGAGTTTCAATTGTTTCTCTTCTTGAGTCAGAGTTCCTGCAAGGAGTGCGTTGACGGGTTTAGAGCTCATCTCTGAAAGCTCAGGAGGGATACCATTGTTCTCATTTCAACTGAAGTGCAAGACAGGCACATAAGCCGTGCAAGGTGTGTGAAGGCTGGTTGGAAGTTCAGAACTTATCAACCAAGGAGAGGATTGAAAGACTGCTATCGCAAAGAGCTGCATAGAGTCAAAAGAACTCAAATACTTAGATGTATTTGAAGAAGTGCCACAAGGAGTGCATGCAGAAATCTCATAGGAGATTTAAGTTGGCGAAGGAAAGCTCAAGAGAGTTGGCGTCTTCAAGGTGTTTGAGGAGTAGAAGGGAACTTTAGCCATCGTGCAGAGGATAGGTTCCAAAAGAGAATCACAGGGTAAATTTAGAACCATAGATCTTTGAGAAGAAATTTGGATGGTCGGAATTCTCTGAGAGGAATTCCCGAAATAGCGAGAGCTATAGGATCTACAAGAGATGAAGGCAGATAAGGGCCATTGATCTTGATTTATTGGGACGTTAGATCATTTCAGCATTTTGGGGTTCGAAAGTCCGAAGTGTAAGCCAAAATCCTTGGCTGATCAAATCCTCGAAACATGAAAAGGAGGTTTTCGTGTGTGGAAGCAAGTTAAGTTTTTGGAAATTTGGCATTTCGGGGTTTCGAAAGTCTCAAGGGAAGGAGATTGGGACTCAGCAAGGGAGAAAACCTGAAACTAGAAGTCGTGACAACGGATTATCGACATGTCGGGACTTCGGAGACTGGAAGGTGGAGAGGACATAGAGTTCAAACTTTATCATATTGAACTTCCGGTATGCGAAATCGCGGTGATCGTTGGATCAAGGGAAGGTCCACAACCATCGATCTCCTTGGAAGCGGAACGTTAGCATTTCAACATTTCGAGATTCGGCACACCGGGAATCCTATGGATGAAGTAATAGATATGGTGAAGAGGAAAACCCGATATGAGAAAGTCCAAAAAGGATTTTAGAAGACGCCATTTTGGTATTTCGGGGTTCGAAGGTCGAAGAAGTAAGGTGCTCGACCATAGGATTCGCGAATTCGCAAAGTTCGGTATCTCGAAATAAAAGAGGAAATTTCCTCAAGGTTTGTTGTGGGTTGATTTCCTGAAAAGGAAATAGAAGAGCCAATCGATCTCTCAGGGGACGAAAGGAAAAGATCCTGTGCAGATTCCGACCTGCGGGTCTAGGGGTCTGCATCACACTGCTCACGGACTCTCATTCCCCACATGCCTGTTCCACCCAGGAGTATACTCCTTCACTGTCACACAGTCCATCAACTACTTCACCTCCCTCTCTGGGTCTTAGCAACATGCCAGATCATGAATTCTCAGATCTCCGTAGTTGGTGTTGGACTCTCTTTGGGAGAAAACCAATTCTCAACAAACTCTCTCACCTAGAGAGAGTTGCTCACAGGCCTGACAACCTTCCTCTTCTACCATGGGCCTGACAACCCACTTCTTCATCACACTCTTTGACTCAAATCCATTCAGGTGAGGACAACAAAAACGATTCAACACTCATTCACACAGGGATGACAATAGAAACAACATATGGTCATGGCACCGCAGGTGGAAACAACCCATGCTAAAGCACGGCATGGCTAAGGCAATTACCTAGGTGTCAGGTTCCTTAGAAGACAAAGAACGACTCATGCATTTCGGGTCTCAGGTGCTTGCGTGAATATTGCAAAGGTCGAATATAGAGGCCATGGGATTTCATGGGAATACGCCAGTTGGCTTCATGGTTCTGGTTTTCAAGAATGTGTGAGGGTATGCAGAGGGAACTCGCAGAGACTTTACCTAATTCACGAAGGATGGAAAATGGTAATTGAACCCCCAACATAGCTGACACTTCATCTTTTTAACTGCATGCGCCTAGGTTGACACTTGTCTTCCTGGAGCTGCATGTGTTCCCTTTTTGCACACGATGCCTTTCCCAGGACTTAGTATAAAAACATGTCTTTCACACAGTTTTGGAATAATAATAAATTTTTATTCTCAAGGACTTAAGTCCCTAAGCTTAGCCCCTCTTTCCAACCTTTCAACCCCTTTTCCCTTACCCACCATGTGGAATCTTTGTCCCCCATCACTCTTTCTTCATGGTCGGTCTGCACGCAATGATGCTTAATCTTTATGAATGTTCTGCATAATTACATATACAAAATCAGGCTCCTAGACTTTAACACCTAGGCTCTCTGGCCTAATAAACACATAAGCCCACCAACTTATCAACACTCGTCTCACCAGCCTACAAAACATGATTACAATTCATAAACATGATTACAATTCATAATATAATTGGGGTACGTCCTTGGGGTATTACAATCCCCTCCCCTTGTTTTTGCACTGTCCTCAGTGCAACTCTTTATAAAACATCAACACGATTTTCAAATTTTTCAAAAATATGTTGGTATTCTATCAGCATAGCATCTTCATGCTCCCATGTCATGTCCTCAGGACCGTACTAGGTCCACTAGACCTTTACAAGACCTATGGTTTGATTCCAGAGATGTTTTCTTTTCCATTCCAATATGCGCACATGATGCACTTGCAAGACACCTTCTTGATCCACTTGTATCACATTCCAATCGATAACATGATTAGCATTAGGTATATATTTCTTAAGCAATGAAACATGAAACACATTATGTACAATCATGGATGCAGGTAATGCAATCATATATGCAACTGGTCCAAACCTTTCTAGGATTTCAAATGGACCATAAAATCTGGCTTCCAACTTGGCACAGTTTCCCAACTTCAGGGAATTTCTGTTAGCTTTTACTTTCAAGAAAACATGCTCTCCCACTTTAAACTCTTTGTGGGTTATGTTTTTATCAACATAACTCTTTTTCCTGTCTTGGGTAGCTTTCAAATTCTTCTTAATCTTCAACATTTTCTCTTCCATTTCCTTGAGAAACTCTAGCCCAACTACTGCTCTATCAGCTGGATTATCCCAACTTACTGGAGTATTGCACTTTCTTCCATAAAGTGTTTGAAATGGGCTCATCTTCAACAATGATTGATACCCATTGTTGTAGGCGAATTCTACCAAGTGTAGGTAGTCTTCCCGTTTAGATGGTTTTTCCATCACATACATCCTTAGCATGTCTTATATTACTCAATTCAACCTCTTTGTCTTCCCATCAGACTCAGGATGATAAGTAGTGTTGAAATTCAGATTCGTTCTGAATCCTTTAAACAACCCTTTCCAAAATTTTGAGGTAAATTTCGGGTCTCTGTCACACACAATTGTCTTGGGAACACCATGCAATCTTGCTACTTCCCTCATATAGATATCGACAACATTAGCTTCCTTGTGAGTAGTCTTCAATGGAATAAAATGGGCATCTTTCGTAAGCTTTTCCACCACCACCATGATTGAATCATGTTCCTTTCCTGTTCTGGGCAATCCGACGATGAAATCCATTGTCACTACCTCCCACTTCCACTCAGGAATGGGTAAAGGAGGCAACAACCCTGTTGGGTTCTTGTGCTCATCTTTAACCTTCTGGCACTCCATACATTTGCCGATGTATTCTGCAATCTCTTTCTTCATACCTGGCCAAAATTAATGGCTCTTGGTTTGCCACAATTTTCTGATATCCAGGGTGCCCAACATAAGGCACATTATGCATTTCTTTCAAAATCATAATTTTCAAGTCTTGGACATTAGGTACATAAATTTTGTTCTTGTACATAAGTGTTCTATCGACTTCTAATTTATAATTTTCCACTTTCTGTGGCATCTCACCTTGATGTAGCTTTGATACCAAATCCCTATACTATAAATCTACATTTGCAGCCTTTGAAATTCTGCCTTTAATATCAGTTTGGTACATGCTAATGGATGTAGCATGTAATTTATGCACTCTCCTGTTGAGTGCATCAACCACTTTGTTTTCCTTTCCTTTGATATGCTTGATATCAAAGTCATACTCACAAAGAAAATCCAACCACCTACTCTGCCTAGCATTCAAGGTTGGTTGATCAAAAAAATACTTTAGAACGTTATGGTCTATCCTCAGTTCAAAACTCCTTCCCATGAGGTAATTCTTCCATTTCTTTAGAGCGTGTACTATGGCTGCCAACTCTAAATCATGAGTTGCATAGCTCCTTCTGTGCTCTTTCAACTTTCTGGATTATGAATAAGGACTTCTCCTAGTCCTTCTTTGCATGCATCTGTACACACTACAAAGTCTTCATTCATATCTTCAATACTCAGGATTGGAGCACTGGTTAACAATTGCTTCAATTGTTGGAAGCTTCTCACAATCTTTTGTCCACTGAAACTTCTTCTCCTTCCTTTGCAAGGAAGTGATGGGGTGAGCTATCCTAGAGAATCCCACATTGAACCTTCTGTAGTAGCCAGCTAGACCCATAAAGGGTCTAACTTCTGTCACATTCTTAGGCGCTGGCCATTCTCTGATGGCCTCTATCTTCTCGGTATCTACAACTATCCCATCCTTTGAAATAATATGCCCCAAGTAATAGATCTTATTTTGATAAAATGTGCACTTGCTCAACTTGGCATACAGTTGGTTCTCTCTTAGCACTTGCAATACCATCTTTATATGATGTTCATTCTCTTCCTCCGACTTGGAATACACCAAGATGTCATCCAAAAAGACTATGACAAACTTGTCTAGATATTCCCTGAATACACCATTCATTAAACACATGAAAACAACAGCTGCATTCGACAACCCAAATGGAACCACATTGAATTCATAATGACCATACCTTGTTCTCAAGGCAATCTTGTAGATGTCTTCATCCTTTATTCTTACTTGGTGATATCCTGATCTAAGATCTATTTTTGAAAATATCTTGGCATCCTTCAATTGATCAAAGAGATCATCAATCCTTGGCAAAAGATACTTGTTCTTTATAGTCATTTTGTTCAATTATCTGAAATTGATACACAATCAAAATCCCATCCTTCTTCTTCACGAATAGGATCGGGGCACCCCAAGGTGACACACTTGGGCGTATATACCCCTTCTTTAGAAGCTCTTCAAGTTGCAATTGCAGTTCTTTTAGCTCTGGTGTACTCATTTTGTAGGGAGCTTTTGACACTGGAGCTTCTCCAAGCATCAAGTTTACAGAGAAATCAATATCTCTCTTCGTGGGTAGTCCTGGTAGTTCCTGGAATATGTCTTCAAACTCTTTTAGTACCGCATGGTCTTCAATACTTGACACCTTATCCTCAGATTCTTCCTCCATGTGGGCTGCAGATAATTGACAACCTTTCCTGTAGCACTTCTTCAGTTGCATTGTTGATATTTATCTGATAGAAATAGCTCTAGGAATTCCTTGGACTGTTTTCTGATTTCCTTCCTCATATAGGCAAGTGAATGCCTTGTTATGACAGTCCAAGATGGCATGGTGTTGGTCCAACCAATCCATCCCAATTAGACAGTCATAAGAACCTAAATGAAGAATGTTCAATTCAGCCCTTGTGTTCAGTCTATTCATGTCCACTGGACAAGACTTAACCAACTCTGTCACCTTTTTCTTGGTTCCTGTAGCCAACTACACTAACCAATATTTTCCATGTTTGCTTCTTGACAATTGCAAACTTTCCACCACCCTGGGGTCTATATAACTATGGCTATCCCTTAATCAATTAAAATAGTAAAGGCATGGTTGTTGATCATACCTTCCACTTCAATCATGTGCGACTGATATTTTGCTTGCTTGTTGTCCAGGGCTGCGTAGATTCTTGGTATTCTACTGCCCATGTCCTCCACTATTTTAGCTTGCTGAACATTATGGAAAACTCTCAATTTTCCATTTTTATGGGGACAATCTCTATACTTGTGGTTCCCTTGACAGCTCCAACACTAAATGGGCATCTGCCTTGGCCTTTCCCCCCTACGTCAGCAATTCTCGGTTCTCTAAATGATGGTTTTCCTTAAGGACTATTTTTGAGAAAGGAAGGTTTGTTTCCCTTCTGCCTCTGCTCTTTCTTGAACTTCTTCTGGTCATCCCAAGCCTTTCGAAAAGTAGGCTTTTCTCTTTTCTGTTCATATAAGCATTTCACTCCTCTTATAGTTTCTTCCATAGTCTTAGGGTCATCATACTGAATCTTGTCCCTAATGGAAGGTGGAAGTCCACTCAGACACCTTTGAATCTTGAGAGTCTCATCTTTGATGAACAAAACACACTTTAGTAATTCCAAAAACCTTCGCTCATATTCATCAATGATCATGATGCCCAGTTTGAATTCAAACAACTCTTTCATCTTTCTATCATATTATCTCTTAGTCAAGTATTTATTCTCGAAATACCTCTTGAATTATTTCCAAGTGATATCTTTCTCTCTAATGTGTTTCACCTGCACAAGTTGATCCCACTACATGGATTCTTTTCCTTTTAGTTGATACAATACAATTCTTCCTTCAACATGAGAGGAATAGTTCTGTAGTTGGAAATATTTCGTCATGCCAAGCAACCATGTCTCTGCATATTCCTCCTTCTTATGTTCTCCATCAAATGTAGGAGGATTAATCTTGTTCATTTCTCCCTTTAGTTCATCCACTCCAGATCTCCTATGTTTTCTGGTAGGAGATGGGCTTCAACTTCTGTGTGCCTCCTTATTGGAGTGTTTCGAGGAGTGACGATGATGCCTGATAATGCTTCTCGATCTTCTTTTCCTCTCAGGGGGTCCATGACTCCCTGTTTTTCTTGAATCACCCTCATTATCCAACTTCTTTTCGATCATTTCTAGGCTTCGCATCAACTTTAAGTTGAATTCACCCTGTTGTTCCTTATCTTTCATAAGATTATTGTTATCTACTCGGTTATTATGGGCATCAAAATGTAATCGATCAATGATTTTCATCATATACGCTTCCTTATCTATCTCTTCTCCATGTTAGTTGGAGTTCGATCCTTCAACTCTCAAATGGACATCCATTCTTTTTGCTTCATTCTCTAAACTGGAAGTAGTCTGTGCCTCTTCCATTTCTCTGTACTCAGTGGAAATTTGGTGTAGTCCTAACACTCGTTAAACTCTACAGACACAACATGCATTCAACCATAATTTGCCAGACCATCATTCCTTAACAATTTCCATAACATTCATAAACCAATATAATTCAAGAAAGCTTTCAAACTCCATTTCCTTTTGGGGCTCTGCTCTGTGAAGTTTTCAGGCACTAGCCCCTTTTCCTCACTCCCGAAACCATGACACCATGGGTCATGACCAAGAAATAGATCAATAAGCGCTTAATAGAGCCTTCGATCTTTGGCTTCAGAAGATTTCCAAGCACCACACAAAAATCACTAGGAGTTCTGAGTTACTGAACTTGTGCAGTAGGGTGGATCAACTGTCCACATCTACTCAACATCTGATGGATGACACTCACTATGGAACCTCAGGTGTCTGAGTTCTGAGACTTTGGAGCTTCAGAGTATCTGGCATTCGTATATCTGAACTATTAATCTCTGAACCTTCCCAATCACCTTTGGTTATTTCATTACGTCACATTAATTAACATTTTTCCAATTGCGGGGGCATGCGACGGTGGTTTGGAGTAATCCTCCTTTCATCCCGCAATTCTTCTGATGCTGACACATAACCCCTCAGTGAAACTATGGTTTTGATTGCGGAACTGCTTTGGAGAATTAGCTTCTGTGCAACTTGGGTCCCCGCAATGTCTCCTAGACATTGATCTTGATGTATTGTGATCAACGCCACTGTGGGTCCTCCGAACTTTAACTACGTTATGTAACCTCGTGCCCCACTAACCCTGCTCATACAAGATGTTACATGGAGGAATACTAGCGACTGATACGTGACCCATTCAGATGGGTGACACTCGGCACATTCCAAATTCCATTTCAATCTTCCACGGGTTCTAAAACCACTGACATGTGGCACACATCCCATGTGTCCACGTCACCTCCAGGTGACATCATCATGACTCACCACTTCGACTCTTCAGGCTTCGGGAGTTTCAACTCCTCTACACTCGCTTTTTCCTAGAGTGCTTTCCCCCGGAGTTCACGATCTACCGATGCGTGTCCTCCTTCATGATCAACAACTATGAGGGACTTCCACACTTCAGGATTCGGGAGTTTCAAACTCACAACACTTTCCTCCTCACGAAGTACTTCCACTCGAAGTACATGATCTCTTGATGCGTGTCCTTCACAATGGATGGTTGCGATCTACTTCGACCTTCAAGACTTCATCCGTTTGTCACACTCCACACCTGAAATCCTCTAAAGTGACTTTCCTTTTCGTTCCTAGACACAGATCTAACGGTCAGGATATTTTCCTACGATCTATGGTGTAAATATCCTTCGGACTTTGAAGCTTAGGGTTTCAAACTTTCTCTTACCTTTGCATTTAGTTTCACCAACGTCGCGAAGTCCGAAGTGCTTGTAGGTTATCCTTTTTTTACTTTCTCCATATCTGATAGTTGTAAAGGTTTTTCCTCTCCTTCCGAATAGATCCTATGGCTCCAACACCCTAAGTGTTGAGCCCTCTCTCTCTGTAGTCAAATACCATGTTGATTGCGGTTTTATTCTACCTCTACTCCTCCTGAGATTAGTAACAAGACCAAGTAACCCCTTGGCACTCAGAAAAATTCTAAGTTTTGAAATTGGTTCTTCCAAACACCATTTCCACTCGAAACCTTGGGTCCAAAGACCACTTATCCGACCCATCTAGGCTCAGTGTTGAAACCATGGCTCTGATACCATATTGTAACATCCCTGACCACCAACAGGCCAGGCAATGCCACTACTATAGAACATACACTTATATATAATATGCATTAAATCAAATTAACACATTTAACATAGAGTTACTTTCATCATACAGACTATAAATAGAATTAACAACAATTAATACATGCACAAAATACATGAAAACATACAAGCATCACAGACATGCATGCCATATACATTAAACAAAGAAATGATACCTATCTTTTAAACTAGAGTAACTCCACCAACTACGTGCAGACCTTCCATAAACCTCCCAACCTTAGATCACACTGCTCATGATGCTCAACAGTGGGTCACTCCTAAGCTAGGACCAATATCCACCTAGGGCAAGGGAATCCTAGAATAGGTTGAGGTTATAGGAAAGTTGCACAATACAACCAGAAGGATTCTCTCCAGGATCCTTCTTATGCCCACTACTCACAAAATCTCATTCACCACATGCGTATTCCACCCGGGAGTATACACCTTCATTTTCACACAGTCCATAGACTGCTTCACCTCGCTCTTTGGGTCTTGACAACAGGATGGATTAGGAATTCTCAGAGCTCTGTAGCTGGTGCTTGACTCTCTCTGGGAGAAAACCACTTCCCAACAAACTCTCTCACCTAGAGAGAGATGCTCACAGGCCTAACAACCTTCCTCTTCTACCATGGACCTGACAACTTGCTTCTTCAACACACTCTTCGACTTAGTTCCAGTCAGGTGACGAAAACAACAATGGTTCAACACTCATTCACATAGGGATGACAGTAGCAACAACATATGGGCATGGAACCATAGGTGGAAAAATCCCACGTTAAAAAACGACACGACTAAGGTGATTACCTAGGTGTCAGGTTCCTCAGAAGACATAGAATGACTCACAGATTTCAGGTCTCAGATGCGTGCATGAATATTGCAAAGTTTGAATACAGAGGCCATGAGATTTCATGGGAATACATCAGTAGGCTTCATGGTTCTAGTTTTCATGAATGCGTGAGGGTATGCAGAGGGCACTTGCAAAGACTCTACCCAATTCACGGAGGATGGAAAATGGTAAGTGAACCCCCAACATAGCTGACACTACATCTTTTTAACTGCATGTGCCCAGGTCGACACTTGTCTTCTTGGAGCCGCATGCCTTCCCTTTTTGCACATGATGGCTTTCCCAGGACTTAGGATAAAAACATGTCTTTCACACAGCTTTGGAATAATAATAAATTATTATTATCAAGGACTTAAGCCTCTAATATTAGTGCCTCTTTCCAACCTTTCAACCCCTTTTCCCTTGCCCACCCTATGGAAGCTTAGTACCGTATCACTCTTTCTTCATGGCCAGTCTGCACACATCGATGTTTAATCTTTATTAATGTTCTGCATAATTACATATAGAAAATTAGGCTCCTGGCTTTTAACACCTAGGCTCTCTGGCCTAATAAACACATGTTGGCCCTTGGTTATGGACTAAGAAAGAAAGCAAAGAAAAAGGAAGAGAAAAGACGAAGTCTGAGCTCACGGAAGACACAGTGACTGAGAATGGGTCGAAGTAAGCCAAAGAAGTAGAAAGGAAGGAGTGAAGTAAGGGAAAATGAGTCGTTGGATGAGAAGATCAAGGAAGATAGGTAATCAAGGAAGATAGATCATGGACAACTCAACAAGCAGAAAAATCCACCATTGGATGCTTTGGAGCACCTCATGGGAAAGAAGGAAAGACAGGCTGACGAATCCCTAAAAACGTGGGTCAAGATGACCTACGGTTTTAGACACCTACGGTTTTGGTATTTTAGGGTTTGGACACCTAGGTTTCGGCCTAAGATTGTCGGTGAGTCATTGTAATGTATAAATAAAGATTGGGAGAAGTGAGAAAAGGTTCGTCATTGTTGAGGGGTTGTTATTGTGTGAGAGAGAAGTGCTATGTGTGAGAGCCTTTTGGTATTGTAAGATTTTTAGTTGGGTGTGAATATCAACCCTGTAGCTGGGTGCGCAGGGAGGGGAGAGAAGAAGAGAAAGAGAGAGATATTTGCAAGCTAAGAACGCAAATAGAACTGTATGTTTTCAAATAATATCAAGAAACACAGTTCTGTGGACGTAGCCCTAGGGAGAGGGTGAACCACGCATATTTTGTGTCTACGTGGTTGTTGTTGTGTCCTTTTGTCTTTTTTTATTCTGTTATTGCATTATTATGCTAGATCCAAAATATAACTATGCGAAGTAGGTTTATGCTTGGTAAGAATAACTAGGTGGCTGTGTGTTGTTGCCTTGGATCCACTTGCATTTCCTCTGGTTGTAGACACCTATGTCCTACAACCCCCTATCAATGCTACGTCATGTGAGACTACATCTTCTTCGTAGGTGTTTCCAAAAGGGCCAATAGTTAAGGCTTGTTGGTGCGTTGTTAGGGCTGACACCTAGGTCTTCCTCTGTGCCAACAAATGGTTCCGTTGCTGGGACCGGGATATTCTTGAGGGAATGTCAAGGCGGTTTCCATCGAAGATAGAGATTCAGAGGTGGATAGAGGAACAAGAAAAGGAATTCATTGAAGCTCAGAAAAAGAACCTTAATCTTAGTACAAAAGATTGGCTGGAAGGTATATCTTCACTGATATACATGAGATTTTGTTTGGAGGGATTCATCAGGAGCTATACGAGTGGTTAGCCAAATTAGCAAATACCCAGTTTGAGATCAGATCTAGACCACATGTGGTTTGGTCTTCGAAGCTAATCAAGAAGGTCAAGAAAGTTAATAACGTCATTTTAGGAGTAGTAGATCACTGGTTCGATAGTATTATTAGAGGGTACATTACTGATTTTGTTGTTGATAGAGTAGAGTCATATAGCCAAGCAGAGAGATATTTCTTTAAGGGACCTAGAGGAAAATTTTTACATTTTTTGAAGTTGCATATCAAGATGCTATTGCATGAGAAGAATATATTGAAGATACAATAATTGATTATATTGAAAATCTAATGTTCAAGAACTCAAACAATGACAAAGAAATAGAGGTTGGACATACATGCAGTGGGAGGGCCTTGAGAGAGGTTCCTCTGGTGAACTTGTTTGAACAGAGCCATGAACCACTGGAACAAGACAAAGGGTTCTACAGTGGAGAAGAAGAAGAGGTAGTGAACGGATAACATTCATAGACTGCTAGGGTAGAGGAAGAGAAGACTGAAGAACCTCACCAAGAAGAGTTAGAAACTTCAAGAACTGTGCCTTCTGTTGAAGTAAGTATTATTACTCCTCCTATTGTTTTAGCAATGTTAAGTAACCAGAGTAAACTATGTTATCAGAGCACTTAGAGAACTGGTACAAGTGGTTCAATGCATACTCAGTCAAGAAATATAGGAAGATCTATGGAAGATGAGATGAGGTTACCCACCTTTAGGGGAGATGGATCTGAAGATCTTGATCAACATTGGTTTTTATGTGAAGTTGTATGGAGTATTAAGAGTGTCACTAACGAAGCAGTTAAGAGAGATCAGTTTAGTACTACCCTAAGAGACAACGCACTAAGCTGGTACATGAAATTTGTCCAAGTAGTTGCACAGTCTAAACCGTTGAATGCCATTAAGAATGTGTTGATTGTCGAATTCAAGAAACCCAAGTCGGAGTCACAGTGAATTACAGAGCTGAAAGAAATCAAGAAGAGATTAGTTGATCTTGTTTGGGAGTTTGATAAGAGGTTTAAGACCTTGACAGGCCATTTGAGTTTTCATATTCCAGACGAAGAGAATAAAGAATGGTTCATTGTTGCCCTCTTGCCACACATCAGAGTCCCTCTAATGCAACAAAATATTGCTTCACAGGCTGAGGCATTGGATATCGTCATGAAATTAGAATCAACCCCTATGGGAGAATCCAACTTAGGTATGAGTCAAATTTTGAGTCAACTAACTAGCTTATCATTTCAGGTCGAAGATATGAATAAAGAAAAGGGAAAAGTTAAAAGAGAAGATATATGGTGTATCATATGCAAATCAGAGGGCCATGACAAGGAGCATTATCCCCTATTTCATGAATACTTGGCCTCTGGAGCTCCGAGCCCTTTGAAGTAGATTACCCTACCTTGGTGCGAGGTTTGTAGAAATAGACATCGCCTGGTGAATGCTACTACCTGCAAAAATATGTCCAAACACCTACAAATCTTTACTGCACTTTCTATAAATATGTGGGGCATGGTGATAAGGATTGTAGGGATTATTGTAAATTCTAACCTTTTACACTTTCTATTGTAAACAGATATTCAGAAAAGAACATAAAAGATACAATGGCAAATACAAACATTACAAAGATATTTTTCCCCTGGAAACCTAAACTGGGAAAACCAACATATATTACATGCAGTCATTGTGTTACATTGTTTACAATACAATATACATATAGGAGCTAGCGGCATCCAAAACCCTAACCCAATGACCTGGATTAGTCCAAAACCTTAATTCCTTAACTGGAAACAGAAAACCATCGACACAAACCATGTGTTGAAAAAACCACCTAAATACATGACATGTTTCTTGAGGTAGGTGTCACATTTCCCGGGGCAGAAAAAATTGTTGTTTTCTCGTGAAAAGAATATAACACATACCCAACATTCTCCCACTTGTTGTTTTCTTTGCATACAGGGGGTTACAGGGTTACATAGTCAAAAATCTAGGGCAGCAATGTCCATGGATCCTCTACACCAAGAGAACTTCTCAGTGCTCACAGATTTTGTTAATGAGTCTGCAACATTTTTCAAAGTGTCCACCTTCATCAGTGATACCTTCTTTTCTTCAATCATGTCTCTCACAAAGTGATATTGAACATCAATGTGATTTGTCTTTGAATGATAAGCATGGTTCTTCGCCAGAAAAATTGCACTATGACTGTCACACTCTATCCTTACAGCTTGTTGTACCAACCCAATACTTGAACACAATATTTGTAACCATACTACTTCCTTACTTGCATGAGTGGTTGCCATGTATTCAGATTCTGTAGTTGAAAGTGCCACTACAACCTATCTTTTGCTCATCCAACTTATTGCTCCTCCAAATAGGTTAAACACATACCTGCTTGTAGATCTCCTATGATCCAAATATCCAGCCCAGTATGCATCCACAAAGCCATGTATATCGACCACTCTATCCAATCCCGGTCTTCCTTTGTAGCACAATCCATAGCTAGCGGTGCCACACAAATATCTGAAAACCATTTTTACTGTTGTCCAATGCTCCTTCCCTGGTTTTGACATATACCTGCTCAAACTCCCACTGCATGTGCAATGTCCGGTCTAGTACAAACCATTGCATACATCAAACTTCCAATTGCACTCACATATGGAACATGAGACATGTCCTCCTCTTCTTCATGTGTCATGGGACACTGATCCACAGATAACTTTACACCAGCAGAAATAGGAACCTTGACCTGTTTACATTCCTGCATATTAAACCTCTGCAATATTGTCTCGACATATTTTCTTTGATTTAACCAGAGTTTCCTCCTTTTTCGATCTCTTTTAATTTCCATTCCCAAAATGAAATT
>JZKD02S1672822.1:1422429-1435052 GCA_000966675.3 Picea glauca
CCACTGTAACAAGGCTTATCACAGTCCCGAGCCAAACCCTTGACCACAAAGGCGTCCCCCTGAAGCCAATAAAGCTTTGATACCAAATGTAAATTCTAACCTTGTACAATGTCTAATGTAAACAAATATTCAGAAAAGAATAGAAAAGATACAATGGCAAATACAACCATTACACAGAGATTTTTCCCTTGGAAACCCAAACTAGGAAAACCAACATATATTATATTCATTCATTGTGTTACATTGTTTACAATACAATATACATATAGGAGCCAGCGGCATCCAAAACCCTAACCCAATGACCCGGATTAGTCCAAAACCCTAATTCCTTAACCGAAAATAGAAAACCATTGGCAAAAACCATGTGTCGAAAAAACCGCCTAAATACATGACACGTTTCCAGAGGTAGGTGTCACGTTTCCCGAGGTAGAATTTTTTTTCTGGGGGCCCTTCTCCCAGACCACTACGCGGGGGGCTTCTCCCCCCTGCACCCCCTGAGGGGGGGCCTAGCATCCCCCCCTCTAAACACCTTCACGCCCGACACATACGCTCATACACTACTACTCGTGCAAAGAATATAACACATACCCAACACTTATGACCTTTTGCATGAAAGATCAAGTGATACATATAGGATTCAAGGCGAAGTACATCAAGAAGGAAATACTACGCAATTCAACTCCCTAGGAAGAGAAAACTTCAACCCTCGCAGTGGATTCAGAGGAGGAGGAATAAGAGGAGGCATGGGTTGAGGTAGAGGATAGATCATTTTTTATAACTGTGCACAACTAGGACATTTGGAAAGGGACTGTCAGAACCCTTGTACCACTTGTAGCTATTGCAACTCATTTGAACATGTTATTGAAGATTGTCTTGCGCTTTTATCCAAACTTCAAGAGAGATGAGGATGAAATCAGAAAGTACAACTAATCTCAACAGAACCTCACGGAGAGGACCCCAGAGTCGTTGTTATCACTAGAGGAGGCGCTGCTACAGGAGATGAGAAAGTGACCCCAGGAAAGATTACAGAAGATTCAAGGGTCAGAAGAGCAACAGAGAACACACAAGTGTTTGATCCAAGGAAAGAAAAGAAAACATTTGAGGAGGCAAGAAAGGAATTTGGAAGAGATCAAGCTTCTTCATCAAAGACATAGCCAGAAGTGAGAGAATGTGGAATGCCTCTAGAATTTGATCAGTGTTCCTCGACCAAAGAAGGGAAAGAGGTAAGCAGGCTTATGGAATTTTTATGTACTTGCATTAATTTGATTAAGGATGAAAGAGATATACAAGAACTACAAAATTTGATCAGACAGTATGAGATAGGTAGGATAGATCCCTTGCTAAATAGATCAATACATCAAGTATCCAGAAAGAGAAGGAAAAATAAAGAAATGCACCTTAATGCTCATATTGGAGATTATGATATAGATTATGTGGTCCTCGACTTGGGATCATAAGTCAATGTGATGATGAAGAAGGCCTACAAACTCATGGGAAAACCCAAGTTGATTTACTCCCCTATCAGGCTTAGGATGGCTAATCAGCAGGCAGTAAGCCCCTTTGGGAGACTAGAGCATGTCCCTGTGGACATCAACAGGGTAAGGACAATTGCGGACTTCGAGGTGATTGAGATAGTTGGAGATAGATGTCCTTATCCTGTGCTGTTAGGAATTGATTGGGATTTCAATAATTCTACTATGGTTGACTTAAAGAAAAGAAGAATGACATTTGAAGGTGATGGCCTTAGGGTCATTGCACCTCTTGATCCTGATGAAGGTCACAGATATACAGAGCCCATTAGAGAGGAAGATCGTGCTTATGAACTTGAGAATATCTATAAATTGACATCAATACAATAAGATTACATTAATCCTACAGTGGATGGGAACTTAAGCTGGCGAAGTGATAATGCATGCTCATCAGACTCAGAGGAAACACTGGAGAATTGGAAGAACAAAATGTATGAAGTTTCTACGTGGAGATGTGCTAGATTGACCAGGGAAGCTCACTAGATTGGCACAGAAGTAAGTAACCTACCCACATTTGATGGTCTGAATAATTTAGAAAAACTCTTATTAGAGTTTGAAAAATTTGTACCAACACAACAAAGGTTGCTCGCACTGGATGAAGCCTTGAAAGAAACTCCAACAAGGTGGTGAGGAACGCATAAGAAACACATTGCGGAGTGGGTGCAATGTTACACTTTGATGACAATGGGCTTCTCAGAGCAAGTTGAAGGATGCAAAGTTCAGTATACAGGCCAAAGATGCCCGAAATACCACGTGCGAAGATGTGAGGATGCCTAGACAAGAATTCCTCAACAACAGTGGGTGCATAAATTCATTAACACTTTGGACACAATGCCTATTAATTAGTATCTGCAAGCAGAACTGCACCTCACCACTTAAGATTGGCACGGTATGACTCAAAAATTTGTAGCTACATTTTTATTTGAGAGTCAGTACCCCATGGTGGATCAATCTTTATAGGTTGTCATACATAAAGTGTTTAAGGAGGCACCTAACCTCCCTGTTGAGAAAGAAGAGGATGAATAGATTGTACCTCTTCAAAAACTACAAGGTTGTTACAATATCAATGCTAATGAAGACGATGATCCTAGGAATGTGAACATCGCAGAAATTGAAGGATAGAGAGACATAGAAGGACCATGAGTTGAATTAACTTTTATTGGACAACCAATTAAAATCAAGAAAGTTAACATTGGAACAAAGCAAGCACCTAAGCTTGCAAACGTTGGAGATTATTGGGATGATGCCACTATTGATAAGATCACAAAACTACTGAATGAATAGCAGGACTTGTTTCCAACAAAGTTCACTAATATGAAGGGCATTAAAGGGCCCATGGGATAGATGAAGATCCTCTTAAAACCATATGCAAGGCCAATCAAGCAGAGACTCTACAGATTGAATCCCAAATATAAGGAGAAATTCAAGATTGAGTTACATAGAATGTTGGAAGTAGGAATCATAGAACCTGTTGAAGAGTCGGAATGGATTATCCCTATGGTGGTTCAAGATAAGAAAAAAGGAGAGATCAAAATCTGTGTAGACTTGAAGAAACTGAATGATGCATGCTTACATGATCCATTCCCTACATGGTTTACTGATGAAGTGTTATATAATGTGGGAGGGAAAGAAGTTTACTCCTTCACCGATGGATTTTTAGGTTATCACCAGATCATGATTTCCAAGGAAGACCACCATAAGACAACATTTGCAACATAATGGGGATCCTACCAGTACACAGTGATGCCTTTCAGATTGAAGAATGAACCAACCATCTTTTCTAGGTTGGTGTTTGAAGCATTCAAGGAGTTTCTACATTTCTAGAAGCATATTTTGATTATTGGATTGTTTTTAGCTTATTACAGAATCATATTGAATGTTTAAGACTAATGTTGGATAAGTGCAGGCAATGTCATATTTCCCTGAACATGAAGAATTGCATCTTCTTTTCACCCTTTGGAGTGTTGCTAGGCCATATTGTGTGTAAGAAGGGGTTGTTGGTAGACCCATCTAAGATTTCCATTATTGTTGATCTACCCCCTCCTACTTCAGTTAGACAGTTGCGCACTGTGCTGGGAAATACTAGATGATACAGGAAGTTCATCAAGGGCTATGAACGGATTACAACACCAATGGAGAAGATGCTGAAGGAAGATTGTCAGGTTCCATGGATAGAAGAATTCCACCAGAGTGTCGACACACTAAAACAAAAAATGGTTACAACGCCTATTATAGTTTTCCCAGATTGGAGTAAGGAATTTCATGTGCATTTTGCTGCATCCTCTATTGCATGAGGAGTAGTGCTAGCACAACCAGGAGCAAGAGATATTGACCATATGTTAGCCTTTGCTAGAAGGAATCTCTCTACAACTGAGATAAATTACACTACTACTGAAAGAGAAGGGTTAGCTATGGTGTACACGCTGCAGAAATTTCATCACTATTTGTTGGGATGACACTTTAAGATGTTCACTGATCACTTTGTGTTGACATACTTAGTCAACAAACTAGTATTGGGGGGAAGAATATGAAGATGGGTTATGTTTTTCTAGGAATATGATTTTGATATTGTGGTTAAGCTAGAGACAATGAATAAGGGACCTGATCACTTGTCCATATTAGAGCATGGAGAGGAACCTACTAGTTTGGAGGACACACTAGCGGATGCACAATTTCTTGCCATCAGAAAGGTTGATGACCACTTCGCATAGATAGTCCAGTTCCTATCTACATGAATGGCACCTAGTGAATATACAATCATTCAAAAGAAACAACTGGTAGTTCGCGCTTCATATTTTTCACTTATAGAGGGACAACTATACATGATGGGACCTGATGAGATCCTAAGGAGATGTTTTTGGGAGGCAGAGAGACAATTGGTTCTCGCAGATGCACATGAAGGCATCACAAGAGGACACTACGCAAGAAAAGAAACATCGTAGAAGATTCTTAGAGATGACCTTTGGTGGCCCACTTTACACAAATATGCGAAGGAATAATACAAAGCTTGCGATGCATGCCAACGAGTTCAGAAACCATCCAGAATAGATGAGACTCCCTTAGCACCGCAACTAACATTGCAAGCATTCAAGAAATGGGCCATTGACTTCATGGGACCTATCAACCCACCAGGAAAGCGCACATGAGCTCGATACATCATCACTGCGACAGAGTATTTGACCAGATGGGCAGAAGCAAGAGGAATTAAGGACTGTAGTGAAACTACAACTGTGTGATTTATATTTGATGATATCTTCACACGATTTGGATACCCGAAGACCCTGATGAGCGATCAAGGTACACACTTTATTAATAAGACTATTGAAGCCTTGACTCAGGAATTTGCAGTCCATAATCAGAAGAACACTCCATACCATCCACAAGCAAACAGTACAGTTGAAGCCTTCAACAAGATATTGGAGACACCGTTGATGAATATTTGCAGTGTGAACATGGATGATTTGGATTTGAGAGTACCAACAATGTTATGGGCCTATAGAACTACTTGCAAGAAACTAACAATGCAGACTCCCTTTAAATTGGTTTATGGTCTAGAAGCAGTCGTTCCTATGGAGTATTTGGTTCCTAGTCTCCGAATTGCATCATTCACAGATATGGATGACACTGACATTGTTCAAGAGAGGCTTGTGCAGTTGGTGGAACTTGAAGAAGACAGATTTATTGGAGGATTCCATCAACATATATAGAAGGAACGAGAGAAGGCCTACCATGACAAACACATCAAGAAGAAGGCATTCAAGCGAGGAGATTTGGTATTGGTATATGACAACAAGTTCATGAAGCATTCGAGGAAGTTCAGAACACATTGGATTGGGCCATTTAAGGTCACCTATGTCATAGAAGGAAGAGATGCACAATTGAAAGCACTGAATGGAGAATGGAAGGAACGTTTAGTGAATGGGAGCCAGCTGAAATTGTATTATTACAACCATCTACCTCACAACTCTTAGTAAAAGAAGAAGGAGAAGGGTCTAGGTACCAAGTGCAGTTGAAACTAGGTACCAGACATAGAAAATACAGTTTGCACAAGGAAGGAAGGGAGGGATAGCGCAAAAAACACAGGCTGCCCCGCACAGTCTGAAGTCGAAGTAAAAAATAAGGTTCAGACCTGAAGTGCCTCGAGATGAGTCACATGTGAGTGTTGGAGGTATGTTGGCCCTTGGTTATGGATTAAGAAAAAAAGTGAAGAAAAATGAAGACAAAAGACAAAGTCCAAGCTGCGCGGAAGACACATTGACTGAGAATGGGTCGAAGTAATCCAAAGAAGCATAAAGGAAGGAGCGAAGTAAGGGAAAATGAGTTGTTGGATGAGAATATCGAGGAAGAAAGATAAGCAAGGAAGATAGATCGTGGACAACTCATCAAGTGGAAAAAGCCACCGTTGGATTCTTTGAAGCACCTCTTGGGAAATAAGGAAAGACAGGCTGGTGAAGACCTGAAAAGATGGGTCAAGGTGACCTAGGGTTTTAGAGACCTAGGGTTTTGGTATTTTAGGGTTTGGAAACCTATATTTCGGCCTAAGATTGTCGGTGAGTCATTGTAATGTATAAATAAATATCAAGAGAAGTGAGAAAATGTTCGTCGTTGTTGATGGTTGAGAGTTCATTATTATTGTTGAGTGGTTGTTATTGTGTGAGATAGAAGTGATGTGTGTGAGAACCTTATGGTATTGTAAAATATTTAGTTGGGTGCGAAGATCAACCCTCCAGCTGGGTTCCCAGGGAGGGGAGAGAAGAAGAGAAAGAGAGAGAGAGATATGCAAGCTAAGAGCGCAGATAGAACTGTATGTTTTCAAATAATATCAAGAAATGCAATTCTATGGATGTGGCCCTATGGAGAGGGTGAATCACATATATTTTGTGTCTCTGTGGTTGATGTTGTGTCCTTTTTTCTTATGTTATTTTGTTATTTCATTTTTATGTTAGATCCGAAATATAACTATGCGAAGTAGGTTTATGCTTGGTAAGAATAACTAGGTGGTTGTGTGTTGTTGCCTTGGATCCACTTGCATTTCCTCTGGTTGTAGACACCTATGTCCCGCAACAGCTTATTACTACTTCGGGTGAGACTGCATTTGCTTTGCAAGTTTTTTCGAAAGGGCCAGTAGTTAGGGCTTGTTGGTGAGCTGTTAGAGATGAACCCTGGATCTTCCCCTGTGCCAACAACACATAATCCCTCCAACTTATCAACACTCGGCTCACTAGCCTACAAAACATGATTACAATTCATAAACATGATTACAATTCATAATATAACTTGGGTACATCCTTGAGGTATTACAGGAATGGTGATAACTGTAAATTCTGTTACAAATTTCGTTACAAGATCACTTCATACGTATTTATTCCACTTACATGAATTTAATAGTTATCTAAGATTAAAAATCCAAACTTAGGTTATCTATGTTTGAAAAAAAATTGCATTGTGTGTGTTCGGTAATTAAAACTCAAAAATTAGGTATAACGTAAGATTGAAAAATCACATTTTGTTGGAGCTCCTCCATAAGACATCAAATTGGTTTCGCCAATCACATGTGTGATTAAAGTAATTTAAATATTTTGAAAAAATAATTATTTTGTTAAACATATGTACAACATTGGACATCAAGAAAAAATTTGGTAGTTAAAGGAAAACTAATGGATGGTTGGTGATGAATCAAATGCTATAGTCTTGGCCTTCAGCATAGACTAATAATAATATTTGTTCCCAGTAGATTTCAAGTAGATTTCAAATTGATGTATAATCAAATCATCATGGAAATTGAAGTATGATTCATACTATATTAATATCAATAACAAATATACAAAAAAAATTAATAAAACAAATAAATACGATATTAATATCGATAACAACTATACAAACAACGTTAGTAAAACAAATTTTACTTGTGATTCATCTTGCCACAATGTTTTTCATTGACTCTCGGATACTTGTAGAAACCTTAAATTCTCCATTGGAATAGAGGAAGGCAAGGAAGAGCTAGGACATTTGTTCCAGTGGAGCCATAATAGTTTTGGGAACTCCACGCTCCTCAAAATGGAATCCAAGAGAGCATATTCGGTATCAAAAATTTGCAACCTTCTCATACCAATAACATTATATACATATTTGGAATGATATTCACTAAGAACCATCCTACCTGCCCGCATGATTACTTATTATTCATTTTTGAAAAATGATAGTTATTAACTATTATTCTCGAAAAATGGAAAAAATTAAAATAATTGAACCAAGATTTTTTATAGAAAAATGAACGATTGAGGACTTACATACGATCGCTGTAACAAATTGTCAATGATGTTTTCCGTCCAATAACAGAGACGACGTGACAATTTGGAATCCTCCTACATGTTCTTGTTTCAAGACTAAATTCTTTGCTAGATGTAGGAGATTATATATTGATTATCATCTTCCCTACAACATAAAATTTTTCATCCACGAAAAACCTCAAACAAAGATTTCAAGGGAATTCATAGTTGGAAGTGTTTTCCAAGTTTCATGCTCTAAATTATAAAGTTTTGTAGAGTTAACCACACCTATAATGCATCACAACCTCCTGCTACAATCCATGCTGGGTGAGTCATGGATTTCCTCCTCATTCCATAATTCACCCCATTTGATCTCTGGGTCTGCTGCGTTGGGGTCGCCAGAGTTCTTGCAACAATCCGACATCAGAGGAGGAAGCTCCTCCTCTACCAAATAGCATGTCATGACCATTTCCTGGGAATTCAAGGAGATTTTTGTATCCTCTTGTGTCATCTGTTCACTACCAACATCATTCAAGTTATGAGGCATATCCTCCTAGTGAGGAGGAATCTGCTCTTGCACTATCCATCCTCCATAATTGGGCCCTGGAATAGGTGAGTGAAGATCTTCCTAGGCTTCTATGTTCCAGTTTTGATTAGAATGGGGAGAATGGGCTGAGATACTACCTAGAAAGGGAGACAAAGTTGTAGGTACAATGCGTTGGTGCCTTCTTACCTGACTATAGTAGGTAGGCCCACGCTTGGGCTTGCATCTCTCATAGGGCATGACAAAACTAAGCCCGTGGGGAGAAGAATTTACAGTGGAGAGGCCAAAAATGATTGGGAGGGATAGAATGAAAAATACAGAGGCCTGCGAAATCCAAAGATTGACAACCAGAGGAGAATGTGAGAT
This sequence comes from Picea glauca, assembly GCA_000966675.3. Taxonomy (NCBI): domain Eukaryota; kingdom Viridiplantae; phylum Streptophyta; class Pinopsida; order Pinales; family Pinaceae; genus Picea; species Picea glauca. Next base: position 1,431,138 of record JZKD02S1672822.1, read on the forward strand.
TGAGGATGAAAAATGGAGATAAGGGCAACAATGGGGAAGTCCCTATGTGATGATGAGTGAGGTGATGGCTATGGAGGCCATGAATGCCGAAGTGTTGTGAGCAAGAGGCATCGTACCAATACCAATAAACCAGACTTGAAGCACCATTAGAATTGTTGGGTTGTCCAAATGCTCTATGCTCTGTTTCGGTAAATGCAAGGCATGTCAAATGAATTCAATATGATGTTGGCAGCGAGGGGATTTAACTTCCCTTACTGCTAGCATTCCATGTGACATGCAGTCACCAGGTGGCACCCCATCCAAGGTAGGTTAAGGTTTGAGTTAATATACAATTCCATTTGTTATATTAAAAAAAAGTTCCAATCTTTTAAAAATTGATTTTAGAATCCTAGTTTTAGTGTATGACATTGAAACTTGAACGATTTTTTAAGTGTTTGAATGCCATTGAAAGAGATTACGATCATAATCAATTCGTATAAACATGGTATCTATGATTAGAGTGATGGTTAGAATATCTCATGGATTCAATACTTAATCCCCTCTTATATAATATTTAGTCCTTTCCATGGATATCCACGCCTCGAGATCTCATGCTATGATATGGAAAAACCATTATAGGAAGAGTGTTGAGACAATTTTATAATTGGCACAACTTTACAAAACAAGAAGGAAGCAACCTGTAAATCGTCCCATTCCAATGGAAATGAAATAAATGAATGGGGTGAGCATCTAAGTAAATAATAAATATTAACATAACAGTCAAGAATTCCAGAACTAGAGCTTCTAAATTTGGAAGATTGTCACTAAATTGGTTGAAGGATGCCGACTCAGAATGATATTTCTTCATATTGTCACCACAGTGTGAAAGCAGGACCAAATTTAATTGTAGACGAAGAATCATACTTTGGAGGAGTGCCGCTAAACTAGTGGAAAAACTATGCAATTAACGTTGGAGGACGCCAAATCAGAATGATATTTCTTGTCTTTTCATCATGCTGTGAATGCACCACAAAATTTTAATTGCAGAGGAAGAACCGTACGAAATATGCCACCGAATGTGACAAAGACATTACCTCAACAGTTTTAAATGTCTTAAAAGAACGCCTTCGGCCTAATATTATATTTTAGGTTTAAAATAGTTTATAATAATGTTAAATAAATAAAACAGGGTGAGTGTATGTAATGTCCCGTTTTTCCTAGGCAGTTGGAATACCGTGGTGGTTTACACAGTTTCCCGTAAACCATTAGACGGATGAGATGGGGAAATGATACTGGTAAAGTCACTTTCGAATTATAAAGTGAAACTTAGGAAAAGTGAGTTTATCATTAATAAACCCCTCTTTGAGGGTATTTCTCTCCAATTAATAATTAAACGAATATTTTAATGGAGGAAAAGGACAAGTGAATGAATAAAAGGACGATTGAAGGGGAAAAGTGATTATTGACTATTCATTTGAAAAATTGAGTTTGGGAGAAGAGCTCGGTGAGAAAACGAGTGTTTTAGCTGAAACCCATTCGACACCTCGGATTCGACAGTGAAACTATCTTCCCTGGCCGTGGAATCTCGGATTCGACAGTGAAACTATCTGCCCAAGCTGAGGAATTGGAGAAGCCATTCAGGGTTCTCATTTGCAGGTAATTGGCATCGTGATTGAAGCACTTCACTGAAGAAGGCGTTTGGTTTGCAGAAGTGGCAAGAAGGGACAATTTTCTATTGGTACAAGTTGAGGGTTTGATTGTCTCTGGAGCTGGACGAATTTCTCATCATATGGCTGTGTTTTCCATTAATTGCTGAGTGTATCATCTTCTCAGCCTTAGTGTCATTGCTAAGATTGATCTTGGGCGTGTATTGCTGCTGTTTGCAAATCTAGGAAGCGTGTTAATGGCTGGTCGTGTTCTCCATTTCCCCACGCACTGTGGGTACTCCTCCTTGGTGCTGTGTGAGAGATAATCCATTGGAGCTGAGTTTTTTACTAGCATTCAAGTCGTGAGCCTTTGTTGGAGCATGATAACCATTTGGGGTCACTGCTGGTCGATTCTCCTTGGTGTTGCGCATCCCTTTTTGGCTGGTTGAGCCCCCATTTCAGAGCTGCGTTTCCTCATTTGGTGCTGCACGAGTGGGCAAGAGGAGACTCCTGATGGTTGACCTCCCGTTGAGTTGGTTGTTCGTTGCATTGTCAAGGGGTTTGTCTCAACGTTTGGGCTTCCATATCAAGTAATCCAACATCAGAACAATTAGCATAGGAGGCGCCATCCATCATCAGTTCGTGGGATAGTTTTGTGCCAATTTCATTATGGCTGTGTGAGATGTGAAGATTCCAGCTTCTAAGGCAAAAATTATCATAACTGTTGAGAGGTATTTCAGTTCCATTCTGATTGTAGTTGGCTCAGCCATAATAATCAATAAAATAAGCAAAGAATTTCATTAATATGCTCATTTAAATGTGAATGGGTTGGCCATTATTTTTATGGGTTTGTTCAATATTAAAATACGACCATTGGCACTTCATTGGGGAGCTATAAGGGTCTAGAAAACCGCTGAACAAAAAACAAAACCAAGAAGTATATCGTTGTCCGTTCAAATTTTCACCTACAACCATCATTTACAGAAGTCTGCAAAGTGTTTGACGAAAGTTCAACACCAAAACTTGAAGGTTTTCCTTACTTTTACAACTCAGAATATTTCAGTGGTATCAGAGCATGATCTTGGCCAGCTATGGGTGACATTGATCACTGATGAAGGGCTGAAAAACATCACTTACAGGTGCTGAAGATACAAAAGTGTAGAAGGCAGAGAAGAAGACATGGAGGGCACTCCAGGAAATAATGCAAATCTGCCAGAGGATAGAGAGGATGGTTTGATCAGAGGGCTTATGAAAGCCTTACAGGATATAGCAGAGGGTCAGAGAGAGACCCGAGAGTTCATGGGAAGAATCACAGGTTATTCTCTAGGGAGAAAGCACGGTGAAGAAAAGGGGGAGAGTAGCTAGAGAGGGTAGATGGAAGAAGGGGGAAACACACACAGACCGCATGTTGAGGTGATCACCTCCAGGACCGGCCCTCAGAACCACCCTCAGGACTACAATGAGATAACTAGATCGACCATGCCTAGGTTCTTAGGACCACTGGAGACAGGTACAGGAGGGCAGGTAGAGCAGGACGAGCCATTAGCAGCTTATTTCCAGGAGTATAAGGCCATGGATCTAGATCTGAGAGAAGCTATGACTTTTGCCGAGTTTTGTATCTTCAAGGGGAGAAACAAGTCGAGATTCTTCAACAGGGGTCCCACACGGAGCTATGAGTTACAACACACAGTGGGCAAGCTCACTTTTCCATACTTCGATGGGACGTCGAAGTGCACGACACAAGCTTGGGTGCAGAAGCTCGACACATACTTCCAGCTGAACCCCATGGTAGAGATAGATGCCATTAAGTTGGCTACATTACACTTGGAGGGTGAGGCACATGACTAGTGGTACCACGGGATGACCACTCTGGGTCATGCCCACATTGTCACCTATGCTGAGTTTACAGGTAGACTGGTGCACCGATTTGACAGACGAGATCTAGAGCTGTATTTTAGAGACTTGGCACAGTTGAAACAGACTGGGTCGACAGATGCATATATATCAGATTTTCAGAGGATATCAGTGATGGTCACTGATATCTCTGAGGCCCGTTTGGTGATGTTGTTCACAGGGGGGCTAGCCGAGCCACTCTGAGGATGGGTGAAGGCTTACAAGCCTACTACGCTACAGGATGCAAATGCCAGGGCGAGAGAATTACAGGAGTCCGTACCCAAGACCAAGTTCACCCCGAGGCCAGACTTCCCTACGAAGTTCGATGACAGGACACCACCATAGAGGGATGGTACATGACATCAGCAAAGGGACTGGGCAGGACAACCACAGAGGG
>JZKD02S1672822.1:1447710-1471054 GCA_000966675.3 Picea glauca
TTCCCCGTAGGGGTTTTACCACGTGAAAACATCGGTGTGTTGATCTTTGATCTGGTTATGTGAGTGGTTACTGAAGGTGTTTGTCCTCTGTTGGAATACCTATGTTGTCGAACACTTCTCGGGGGCGTAACTTTGGCATACGATCTCCATTTGGGGCGCACAATAGCTCGTTGGAAAGGTATCATCGAGGAGATTCATTTTGAAGGCTCAATGAGAGCTTTCAACTATCATTGATAATTACGATATTGAAAAACATTCATTTAGGCCCTCAAAATGGTCTCAGAAGTTAAAAACTGCTAAAAATGGTAAACCAAAATTGCCAGAAAAATGTTTTGAGCCAGCTAGAAAAGGTGGGTGGCCACCGTTATCCACCTGGATCAATCCTCCCTCATTATGAAGCAATGGTATCCATTGTGTTGAGTGATCGAGGGAGAGGGAAAATCGTTTGTTGAATCTGCATCTTGATGAGCTGCTTGCATTGTTGGAGAAGTTGTGTTGCTTAGCTTGTTGAAGGTTGTCACGAAACTGTAGATGAAAGGGTTGGACCCTTTTAACCAGTATGACTACATGAGATTCCTGTGTGCAGAAGGAATATTTCCACTTTGCTGCAATCTTTTCGACCTTCTTTTGTTGGATAGAAGGTGCTTGGACTGAGGCTGCAGTGGTGTTCTTTTGTTCACACTTTAAACAGACTGTGAAGAAGATGAATTTTGTAGTATGAGATACTACCTTGCATAACTGTTTAGGTGGGACAATAGTCAGAATTACCTCTAGTATCCTGTAGAGATGACCCCCAAGAGTAACAATTACACTACTGGGTCAAGACTTATAAATATCATGGAGCTTCCAAATATATGGCTGGCCTAAGAGAACATCACAGACATCCAAAGGGGAAACATCATGTAATACCTCATCCTTGAAGGGATGGATGTTGTATGCCAATCGACATTGTTGGTTGACACGAATATTTCATCCTTCGCAAAGCCACCCGATGTTGTGTGGCTGCGGATGTGGTGTTGTTGACAATCCCAATTGTTTGATGACCTCTTCTTAGATGAGGTTCTTCTGGATTCTATTATCAACAATAAAATGTTGTGGGGTCCCCTTCACACACATCTATGAATGAAAAAGGCACCCCCCCTCTTTCGAATTTGTTGGTTCTTCTGGTTGAATTGATGCGGCCACGAAAATATGAGTGGGTTCTACGTCGATGATATGTCTTCTATCAATATTTTTAGAATCAAAATCAGGGTTGGGCTCCTTGTCTTTTATCTCGGCCACCAATGACTATTTTAAGCAACATTCATCGGTGTTGTGTCGGGGATATTTTATGGAAATCACACCATTTTCCAGTTTCCTTCTTCTTCTTTCCATGAACCTTCTTCTCCTGTGGCTTGGACTGGTTTTCAGGATGTTGTTTGTTAGGGCCGTCTTTATCATAATTTGGTTGTTGCGGATTTGTAGACCCGAACTCCCATTTGTTCTGGTTCTTAAACTTATGCTCAATTTTAACAACATATCGATAAGAAAAACCGAGTGATGAGACGTCCAGAAAATCCATTTCACTTTGGATGTATTTGTGTAGAGCCCCACGGTATTTCAAAACCAAATTTCATTTGGAGTATTTGATACCCAACTTGGTGCACAAGGTATGGAAGGAATTGGTGAAGTCCAGAACTGCTTGGCCCCTTTCTTGTTGTAGTGTGGTCCATCTCATGTACTGGTCCTCATAGTTTCCAACAGGGTAATATTGTTCCTTTATCGCATCCAAAAAAAAATCCCAAGTGGGCTCGACCCCATATATTCCAGACTCCTCTATGGAACTTTTCTCCCAGTAAGTTTCCCACCAATGTTTGACATGTGGGAGAGCCTTAAGGAGTGCGAAGGTGATATTTTCCCCATCAAAAAAATTATGAACAGAGAAATAACCTTCTAGCAGATTTAACCATTTTTCTAGGGAATCCGCATCTATCTGTCCTTCAAATATGGGAATATCAAAATTAACTTGTACTTTTAAAGATGAGGTGCCTCCAAAGTGGTCTCTTGATGAATACACACCTGTTTTTATCGACAAGAGTTTAAGGATGTGGGAAAAATTCTCCATCATTTTGTCCCTTTGTCACGTGATGGCTTTCTCAAGTAACAGATTACAAGAATCCTTTGCTCCATCGCTTTTCTTTTCTTCCGCCATGGAGGGTTTCTTGGGTGTGTGAGAGAAATTTTCCTCAAGAGAGACATGCTAGAGACCCAACTTGCAATAGTTGGACCTCGTCGGGGACATGCACTAAAAAACGATCAAGAGAAGCTTGCTCTGATACCACTGATCCGGATTATTTTCAGCACAAATGAGAGCGGAGATATAATAAAGAAATGTACATAGATATCTCATATATCCAATAATATAACATAAATGTATTAGATATTCAACCATAAACACAAAGATACAGTAATACACAATTTTCTATTAATGAGAGAAAATGTACAAAGACTGTAAAAATACATAGTGAAAGACTCGCTAGAATGGTGACAGCTTATCTATGAGAAGAGATGTGTCCGCTACTCACATTCACAAGAAGATGATATTACAATGAGTCTCCAAAGGCCTTTTTATCATAAATAAAATCCAAAACCCTAACCTCGGAAGATGAAAATCCAACAGTTTTGTGGATCTCGTTTTGGGTAGTTTGGTATATCAACTTCCCAGGCGTAATTTTGGCACACGATCTTCGTTTGGGGCACATGATAGCTCGTTGGAAAGGTATCCTCGAGGAGATTAATTTTGGGGGCTCCATGAGAGCCTTCAAATATCATTGAGAAGATCAATCCTGAAAAACCTTCATTTAGGCCCTCAATATTGCCCCGGAAATTAAAAACTGCTAAAAATAGTAAATTACCAAAATTGCCAAAAAATTGTAATGAGCCAGTTGGAAAAGGTGGGTGGCCACCTATATCCACCTAGATCAATCATCCTTCCTTATGAAGAAATGATATCCATTGCATTGAGTACCCAGAGGAGAGGGAAAAGTGTTTTTTGAATCTGCATCTTGATGGATTTTTTGCATTGTTGGAGAAGTTGTGCTGCTTAGCTTGTTGAAGGTTTTCATGACCCTGTGGTTGGAAGGTTTGGACCTTTTGAACCACTCTGGATACATGATATGCCTCTGTGCATAAGAAATATTTACACTTTGATTCAATCTTGTTGACTTGCTTCTATTGGATAGAAGGTACTTGGAATGAGGCTGTAGTGGTGTTCTTTTGTTCACGCTTTGAACAAACTATGAAGAAGTTGAACTTTGTAGTATGAGATACTACCTTGTGGCATTGTTTAGGTGGGACAATAGTCAAAATTACCTCAAGTATCCTGTAGAGATGACCCCCCCAGAGTAACAATGACACTACGGGGTCGAGTCTCATAAATAGCATGGCACTTCCACATATATGGATGGCCCAAGAGAACATCACATAAATCCATAGGGGAAACATCACATAATACCTCATCCTTAAAGGGCTATATGTTGTATGAAAATTGACACTGCTAATTGACACGAAGATCTCGTCCCTGGTGAAGTCGCCCAATGTTGTATGGCTATGGGTGTGGTGTTGTCGATAATCCCAATTGTTTGACGACCTCTACTGAGATGAGGTTCTTATGGCTTCTCTATCAACAATAACATGCAGTGGGGTCTCATTCACCCACATCTGTGAATGAAAAAGGTGCACCCCCTCTTCAGAATCTGTTGGTTCTTCTGGTTGAATTGTTGCGGTCGTGACAATAGTAGTGGGGTCTGCGTCGATGATATGTCTTCTATCAGTATTTTTAGAATCAAAATCAAGCTTGGTATCCTTGTATTTTATCTTGGTCACCAATGACTATTTTGAGAAAAAATCATCAGTGTTGTGCCAGGGGATTTTGTGGAAATCACACTATTTTCCAGTGTCCATCTTTCTGTGACCCTTCTTTTCCTATGGCTTGGACTGGTTTCTAGGATGCGTCTTGTCAGGGATGTCTTTATAATACTTTGGTTGTTGCAGATTTGCAGACCCAAACTCTCATTTGTTCTGGTGCTTAAACTTCTGCTCGATTTTAACAACATATCGATAAGCATAATCGAGTGATGAGATGTCCAGAAAATCCATTTTAGTTTGGATGTATCTGTGTAGATCCCCATGGTATTTCAGAACCAAATGTCATTCGAAGTCTTTGATACCCAGCTTGGTGCACAAGGTATGGAAGGTATTGGTGAACTCCAGAACTGCTTGTCCCCTTTCATTTCGTAGTGTGCTCCATCTCATCTACTGGTCCTCATAGTTGCCAACAGGGTAATACTGCTCATTTACCGCATCCACAAAAAAATACCAAGTGGGATTGACCCCATATATTCTAGACTCATTTGTGGAAATTTTCTTCCAGTAAATTTCCCACCAATGTTTGACATGGGGGAGAGCCTTAAGGAGTGAGAAGGTGATGTTTTCCTTGTCGAAGAAATTATAAACATAGAAATAACCTTCTATCATATTTAACCATTTTTCTAGGGCATCCACATCTATCTGTCCTTTGAATATGGGAATATCAAAATTAACTTGTACCTTGAAAGGAGAGGTGCCTTCAAAATGGCCGATTGATGAAGGTGCATCTATTTTTATTGGCATGTGTTGAAGGATGTGAGAAAAATTCTCCATCATTTCATCCCTCTCTCGCGTGAGAGCTTGCTCAAGCAACAGATTAATAGAATTGCCTGCTCTGTCATTTTTATTTTCTTCCACCATGGAGGGTTTCTTGGGTGTGCGAGAGAAATTATCCTCAAGAGAGGAAATCTTGAGACCCAACTTTCTATACTCGGACTTTGTCGGGGACATGAACTACAAAATGATCAAGAGCAACCTACTCTGATACCACTGATTTAGATTATTTTCGGCATGAAATGAGAGTGGAGATATAATAAATAAATGTTTAGAGATATCTCAGATATCCAATAATATAACATAAATATATCAGAGGTGAAACCATAAACACATAGATATAGTAATACACAATTTTCTATTAATGAGTGAAAATGTACAAAGACTGTAAAAATACAGAGTGAAAGACTCGCTAGAATGGTGGCATCTTATCTTTGACAAGATATGTGTCTGCTACTCGCATTCGCAAGAAGATGATCTTACAATGAGGCTCCAAAGGCCTTTTTATCATAAAGAAAATACAAAACCCTAACCTCGGAAGATGAAAATCCAACAGGTTTGTGGACCCCATTTTGGGTAGTTTGGTGTATCAAAATCTTGGGGGCATAACTTTGGCATACAATCTATGTTTGGGGTTAATGATAGCTCATTGGAAAGGTATTATCGAGGCGATTCATTTTTTATGATCAATGAGAACCTTTGGATATCATTGAGAAGATCGATCCTGGAAAACCTTCACTTAGGCCCTCAAAATGGCCCCGAAAGTTAAAAACTTCTAAAAATAGTAAATTACTAGAATCACCAGAAATTTTTTTGATCCAGTTGGAAAAGGTGGGTGACCACCGGTATCCACCTGGATCAATGCTCCCTCCTTAGGAATAAATGGTATCCATTGTGTTGAGTGCCTTGAGGAGAGGGAAAAGCGTTTTTTGAATCTGCATCTTGATGAGATACTTGCTTTGTTGGAGAAGTTGCATTTCTTAGCTTGTTGAAGGTTGTCACGAACCTGTGGCTGGAAGGGTTGGAAATTTTTAACTAGTCTGGCTACCTGAGATGCCTATGTGCATAAGGACTATTTACACTTTGTTGCAATATTTTTGACCTACTTCTGTTGGATAGAAGGTGCTTAGATTGAGGCTGGAGTGGTGTTCTTCTGTTAACGCTTTGAACAGACTGTGAATAAGTTGAATTTTGTAGTATGATATACTACCTTGTGACACTGTTTAGGTGGGACAATAGTCATAATTACCTCTGGTATCCTGTAGAGATGACCCCCCAGAGTAATAATGACACTACAGGGTCGAGACTCATAAATAACATGACGGCTCCACATATATGGCTTTCCCAAGAGAACATCAGATAATACCTCGTCCTTGAAGGGCTAGATGACGTATGACAATCGACACTACTGGCTGACACAAATATCTCATCCTTGGCGAAGCCACCCAATGTTGTATGGCTACGGGTGTGGTGTTGTCAACAATCCCAACTATTTGATGATCTCTGCTGAGAAGAGGTTTTCCTGGCTTCTGCTATCAACAATAAAATGCAGTGGGGTCCCCTTCACCCACATCTGTGAATGAAAAAAGTGCTTCCCATCTTCATAATTCATTGGTTCTTTTGGTTGAATTGTTGCGGTTGCGACAATAGTAGTGGGGTGTGCATCGATGATCTATCTTCTATCAGCGTTTTCAAAATCAAAATCAGAGTTCGGATCCTTGTCTTTTATTTCAGCCACCAATGTATGTTCTGAGTGACATTCATCGGTGTTTTTCCAGGGGATTTTCTGGAAATCACACCATTTTCCAGTGTCCTTCTTCATCTTTCCGTGACCCTTCTTTTCCTGTGGCTTGGATTGGTTTTCAGGATGTTCTTTCTTAGGGTCATCTTAATCACACTTTGGTTGTTGTGGATTTGCAGACGTGAACTCTCATTTGTTCTGGTGCTTAAAATTCTTCTTAGTTTTAACAGCATATCGATAAGCATAATCGAGTGATGAGATGTCCAAAAAATCCATTTTAGTTTGGATGTATCTATGTAGAGCCCCACTGTATTTCAGAACCAAATGTCGTTCAAAGTCTTTGATACCCAGTTTGGTATGCAAGGTATGGAAGGTACTGGTGAACTCTGTAAGTGCTTGGCCCCTTTCTTACTGCAGTGTGGTCCATCTCATGTACTGGTCCTCATAGTTGCCAACAGAATAATATTGTTCCTTTACCGCATCCACAAAAAAATATGAATTGTGCTTAGCCCCATATATTCTAGAATCCTCTGTGGAATTTTTCTTCCAGTAAGTTTCCAATCAATGTTTGACATGGGGGAGATCCTTAAGGTGTGCAAAGGTGATCTTTTTCCTATCGAAGGAATTATGAACAAAGAAATAACCTTCTAGCAAATTTAACCATTTTTCTAGGGCATACGCATCTATTTGTCCTTCAAATATGAGAATATCAAAATTAAATTCTACCTTGAAAGGCAAGGTGCCTCCAAAGTGGCTTCTTGATGAAGACACACTTGTTTTTATTGACAGGCGTTGAAGGATGTGGGAAAAATTCTTCATCATTTCATTCTTTGTCACGTGAGATATTTCTCAAGCAATAGATTAATAGAATCGTCTTTTCTATCATTTTTTTTTTCTTCTACCATGGAGGGTTTCTTGGGTGTGCAAGAGCAATTTTTCTCAAGAGAGAAAAGCTCGAGACCCAACTTTCTATACTTGGACCTCGACGGGGACATGCACTGAAAAACGATCAAGAGCAACCTGCTCTCATACCACTGATCCAAATTATTTTTGCCATGAAATGAGAGCAAAGATATAATCAAGAAACGTACAAAGATATATTGGATATCCAATTATACAACATAAATGTATCAGATATGAAACCATAAACACAGAGATACAATAATGCAAAATTTTCTATTAATGAATGAAAATGTACAAAGACTGTAAAAATACAGAGTGAAAGACTCGCTAGAATGGTGGCAACTTATCTAGGAGAAGAGATGTGTCCGCTACTCGCATTCAAAAGAATATGATCTTATAATGAGGCTCCAAATGAATTTTTATCATAAAGAAAATCCAAAACCCTAACCTCGGAAGATGAAAAGCCCACAATTTTGTGGACCCCATTTTGGGTAGTTTGGTGTATCAACTTCTTCGGGGCGTATCTTTGGCATGCAATCTTCGTTTTGGCCACAGGATAGCTCGTTGGAAAGGTATCGTCAAGGAGATTCGTTTTGGGGGCTCAATGAGATTTTTTAAATATAATTGAGAAGCTCGAACCTGCAAAACCTTAATTTAGGCCCTCAAAATGGCCCTAGAAGTTAAAAACTCCTAAAAATAGTAAATTACCAAAATTGTCAGAAAATTGTTTTGAGCCAGTTGGAAAAGGTGGGTGGCCACTGATATCCACCTGGATCAATCCTCCCTCATTAGGAAGAAATGGTCTCTATTGCGTTGAGTGCCTGGGGGAGAGGGAAAAGTGTTTTCTGAATTTGCATCTTGATGAGTTTTCTACCTTGTTGGAGAAGTTGCGCTGCTTAGCTTGTTGAAGGTTGTCATGAACATGTGGCTGGAAGGGTTGGACCTTTTTAATCAGTCTTGCTACATGATATGCCTGTGTGAAAAAGGAATGTTTACACTTTGTTGCAATCTTGTCGACCTGCTTCTGTTGGATAGAAGGTGCTTGGATTGAGGTTGTAGTGATGTTCTTTTCTTCACGCTTTGATCAGACTGTGAAGAATCTGAATTTTGTAATATGAGATACTACCTTGTGTCACTGTTTAGGTGGGACAATAATCGGAATTACCTTTGGTATCCTGTAGAGATGACCTTCCAGAGTAACAATGACACTACAAGGTCGAGACTCATAAATATCATGGCGCTTCCACATATAAGGTTGGCCCAAGAGAACATCACAGACATCTAGAGGGGAAACATCACATAATAGCTCATCCTTGAAGGGCTGGATGCTGTATGAAAATCGACACTGCTCGCTAACACAAAGATATCATCCCTGACGAAGCGACCTGATGTTGTATGGCTATGGGTGTGGTGTTGTCGACAATCCTAACTATTTGATGACCTCTGCTGAGATGAGGTTATTTTGGCTTCCGCTATCAACAATAAAATGAAGCGGGGTCCCCTTCACCCACATCTTTGAATGAAAAAGGCACTCCCCCTCTTAAAAATCTATTGATTCTTCTAGTTGAATTGTTGGGGTTGCGGCAATAGCAATGGAGTCTGCATCAATGATATGTCTTCTATTAGTATTTTCATAGCCAAAATCAGGGTTCAACTCCTTGTATTTTATCTCGGCCACCAATGAATGTTTTGAGCGACATTCATCATTGTTGTGCCAGGGAATTTTGTGGAAATCACACCATTTTCTAGTGTCCTTCTTCGTCTTTCCATGACACTTCTTTTCCTGTGGCTTGGACTATTTTTCAAGATGCTATTTGTTAGGGTCATCTTTATCAAACTTTGGTTGTTGCGGATCTGCAGACCCAAAATCCCATTTGTTCTAGTGCTTAAATTTCTTCTCGATTTTAATATCATATCGATAAGAAAAACCAAGTGATGAGATTTCCAGAAGATCCATTTCAGTTTGGATGTATCTATGTAGAGCCCCATAGTATTTGAGAACCAAATGTCATTCAGAGTCTTTTATACCCAGCTTGGTGCACAAGTTATAGACGGTATTGGTGAACTCTGGAACTACTTGGCCCCTTTCTTTCCACAGTGTAGTCCATCTCATGTAGTGGTCCTCATAGTTGCCAATAGGGTAATATTGTTCCTTTACCACATCCACAAAATAATCCCAAGTGGGCTCGGCCCCATGTATTCCAGACTCCTCTGTGGAACTTTGCTCCCAGTAAGTTTCCCACCAATGTTTGACAAGGGGGATAGCCTTAAGGAGTGTGAAGGTGATATTTTCCCCGTTAGAGAAATTATGAACAAAGAAATAACCTTCTAGCACATTTAACCATTTTTCTAGGGCATCCACATCTATTTGTCCTTAAAATATGGGAATATCAAAATTAACTTGTACCTTGAATGGCAAGGTACTTCCAATGTGGCCATATGATGAAGACGTGCCTGTTGAAGGATGTGGGAAAAATTATCCATTATTTCGTCCCTCTGCCGTGTGAGATCTTGCTCAAACAACATATTAATATAATTGTCTACTTTGTCGTTTTTATTTTCTTCTACCATGGAGGGTTTCTTGGGTGTGCGAGAGAAATTTTCCTCAAGAGAGACAAGCTCGAGGCCCAACTTTCTATACTCAGACATCGTCGGGGATATGCACTGAAAAATGATCAAGAGCAACCTGCTCTGATACCACTGATCTTGATTATTTTCGGCATGAAATGGGAGTGGAGATATAATAAAGAAACGAACAGATATATCTTGGATATATAGTAATATAACATAAATATATAAGAGATGAAACCATAAACACAGATGTACAGTAAAACACAATTTTCTTTTAATGAGTGAAAATGTACAAAGACAGTAAAAATATAGAGTGAAAGACTCGCTAGAATGGTGACAACTTATCTCTTAGAAGAGATGTGTCTGCTACTCGCATTCACAAGAATATGATCTTACAATGAGGCTCCAAAGACATTTTTATCATAAAGAAAATCCAAGACCCTAACCTCGGAAGATGAAAAACCAACAGTTTTGTGGACCCCGTTTTGGGTAGTTTGGTGTATCAACTTCCGGAGGGCGTAACTTTGGAATATGATCTCCTTTTGGGGTGCATGATAGCTCGTTGGAAAGGGATCATCGAGGAGATTCATTTTGGGGGCTCAATAAAATATTTTCGATATCATTGAGAAACTCGATCCTAAAAAACCTTCATTTAGGGCCTCAAAATGGCCCCGAAAGTTAAAAACTGCTAAAAATAGTAAATTACCAAAATTGTTAGAAAATTGTTTTGAGCCAGTTGGAAAAGTTGGGTTGCCATCGATATCCACCTGGATCATTTCAACTCTTGATTTTTTGAGAACATGCTTATCTCTAGATGTAATCAATATTAAGCTACTTGAGTGGAGGTCATGAGTTTGAACTGAAAAAGTGCATCGACCTGATTCACATCATCTACGACTATTAAGGCGTTAGAATATTTGAGAGGCTCTATAAGCATCCCTTTACCTTCATCAACATTTTCTATTGACTTATCGGATGAAGTCAAGGCCTTTAAATTTTTTCCCTACAATGAACTTAAGGATCCTTTAGCTGCAGTCTCTCTGAGCTGTTATCCCTAAAGTCTACACTTAATTGCTAAAGTGAAAATCTAGGGAACCTCAGTTATTGCAATGGTTGGTTTGATAGAAGGTGGATAGATCAGATGAGAAAGGAGAGAGGAAAAAATCAGGTTTTAAAACATATACATTGATTAGTGATCAAGACCATTGAGCATGTAGTCTCCTACAACACTTCATGGATCAAAGGTAAGTGAACTCAATGTTTCAAACACTTTGGATTTAAAAGACGAGAGAGGGAAGAAACAAGAAACCAATATATGAACATATCAATATCACATTTTTCTCAATCAACACATTTACAAAGAAGAAGAGCCAATAAACAAAAACTCTTTTTGCTCATGAATGCAAGCACATAAACGAAATTTCATGTAATACATTCACAAAGAAGAAGATCCAATAAACATAAATTCTTTTTACTCATGAATGCAAGCACATAAATGAAATTTCCTGTAATATCATAGTGAATGCTTCACTGATCAAGAATCCAATAAACACAGGTTGTCAATGAATTTTTCATTAAACACCATTTCATCAGCGTAGGAAGGAAAAGAGTATGATAAGATAACTGACACAAAATCTGAATTCGAACTCACGATGAGCTTTGATAATCAAATGCTACATGAAGAGTTTCCTATTGGGATTACAATGAATACATGCATTTAAAACTGCCTCCGGTAGCTGTCACTCGAGCTTCAGAAACTCAATCCTCAACCTCTTGGACTCCACCTCCCTTGGTGTTTTCATTGATCTGCCTTTTATTACCTTTTTTCGATGATTTCGTGGCCTTTTATTAGGGATTGTGGCACTATAATATCACTACTTTACTACATTGTAATGTCGGTCCCTCCTTTATCAGCGTAGTATCCATATCATTTGCACTTGTTTGGACTTAATAAAAGGTTCTTTTCTGCACCTAAGTACAATATCAAAATCTCATAAAATCCTTTGCAACAGATCTTAGACATGCCTCTTTTACCGTCGTTTGACCAGGGTGCTATTATCGATCGATCTAAGATGAGGGTTTTGTAGCAATTTCAACACAATTCAAAACACATGTGCATGCATGAATAACTATTTTTCCTTTTGATGTGGGCTTGCGATCCTGTAGATATCCTCGGAACTGCAAATTCTACGATCATGCTATCACTAGCATTTTGATTTACTTCAATAAATATATCAAGACATCTCGTTTCAATTTGGAGTAATTTTTCTTCCTTGATATGAGTTCGTCGCCCCTTGTACTCTGATGTAATACTGAGTATTAGTTTTCTCTATCCACGGGAGAGACTCAAATACGAAACGTCTTGTCTTTCCTTCTTTGTTATCTTGTAATAGCTCACCCCATGAGCAAAGTTGTGGAAATGTTGTGTGGTTTAATATTGGCAATATTGCATCTCATTTTGACTCATTGCAATGCAAACATAGTTGTCTCAATCCATGCTTGGGTGGCATAATTTTCCATGATCTGGTGCACTATTTTTCTCTACGTGATGGCTTCCACTTTCCTTTTGGGTGCAAACCCTTACCATTTGTTGGAGGCTCAACATTAAAACATAATAATGCAAACAATTTTTCTTCATTCGCGAGCTGGTGTGTTCCTCATTTGCATGCGGATTGACATAATTTGGCACGCTCCATTGCGTGAGCAAAGACCATTTATGAAACCCTAATATTGTTTATTCTTTTCCATATGCTTCAACGTACCCATAAAATACTATTCTGGCATTTTTCATATGTTTCCAAATAAAAATAAAGAGCCTTAACTCATGGAGGGAGAGGAGTATACTGGGAGACTTCACCGAGTTGAAAAATTGAAAAATTGAAGTATGGGAGACTTCGAAAAATTTTGACAAGAAATTTGTAGGTTTTGACAAAGTTGACACAAAAATGGGCGAGAATAGCGAAGCTGGCAAAAATTTGGTGAAAGTTCAAAGATTTTGACAAGGTGAATTGTTGGTGCTAACATTAGATACAAAGCAGGATCTTTGATAGTCTGAATTCTTCCAAAAAGAAGGATCTCTGATAGTCTGAATTCTTCCTATTGAAGAATTATTTTGCTAACTATGTCTTTCCTATGCCACCTAATCCCACGATCCCCAAGATCTAACGATTACCACTTTGTTGTTGTTGCAATAGGACTGTATCTTAAACTGTATCTTAAAAAACTTTCATCTTCTTATTCAAACTTGTTGGATATTTTTCCACGTTCAATTCTTCCTTTTTCACCATTTTCCACAGACATGTTAAAACTCTAATCATAAGTTAGTTGGCTTAGTTGGTTTACCTAACTATTATACAATTACATGATAGTTATGGTCTTCTTGTATTATATATGTATGTCTATGTACATGATTATTTGAAGCATTGATGAATATAGAGTATGCCTTTTTTGCCAGTGTTTATTTCTTTGTTTATCATGGTTTTTTGATTGCTTCAGTTTTTTATATTATGTTTCCGCTGTTTTCTTCATTATGAATCTAACAATGGTATCAGAGCATTGTGATGCCTATGGCCTGTGAAGGAGTTCCTACTTAGAGGAGTGAGAGTTGTTGAGCCGCATGAGAATTGTGGATCATTTGGAAAAAGTAGAACTTAGAGTTTTCCAAAACCCTAGGCACAGGAAGAAGCGATTGATGAGTGAAGGCAGTTATGCTCTAGTTGCACGCACGGGAAGAGGCAATTTGATAAGTGTGATAGAGGATATGTGTGTTCGCCCCAAGCATAAGATGTAGAAATTTCAATACAAATAAAGTAGTTCATGCGATTCTCCTGATCTAACAATTACGCCACTGTTAAATATAGAATCGCTTCTACTACTATTCTTGCAGAAAATTAAACCACGATCACAACCACAATCACAATGTGAAATATCAAGAACACATAACATAGAAGTTTTTTCTGGAAAGCGTAAAGCTAAAAACCCCATTATCATATATTATGTATATCATGAATCATGAAACAATCTCATACAAAACTCTAATCCAAGAGCTCTCGGTACAATACAATCGTCTCACACTGTCATACACAAATCAACAAATACATGTGCCAATTCATATGTCCAGACAGCTTGCCTCCTCTGCACAATCTTTGCAATTCAAATTCTCACAATCGAATCATTCACAAATTGCCTAGTTTGCACATGCTCATAAGCATATCCACTGCATGTGTGATCAAATCACAACTGATAGCCAAACTGTCCATTTCACCTGTTATCTCAACTAGGTCTCCACTGGATCTGACATGCATGTAGTTAACCGTGGCAAATCTTCAGTTGCATGTGAGTTCTCTGATTAACTGAACTCTCACTAGTGAATGTTTAGTTACAACTAGCACAACTGATCTTAACTCACTTAACTACACTTATAGTTCTATTACAAATCCAACTCACTCAGTTATGAATGAAATAATAGATTAATATTTATTGTCTAATTTAATTAAGGGAAAAGTAAATTAGACACATGTTTCTTGTTGACTTTTCAACACTCCCTCTCAACAAGAAAGGGATTATCCTTCACCCCAATCCTGTCTCTATGATATTCGAATTTGCTCCTGGTGAGCGCCTTCGTCAGAATGTCTGCATCCTGATCTTTCATAGGAATGTATTGAAGAAACATGATCTTCCGTTGCACACAATCTCTGAGATGATGATACCAGATATCTATATGCTTAGATCTGTCGTGAAACACAGGATTAATCAAGATTTTAATGCAACTCTGATTATCACAATAAATCATTGTCGGATCTAAATGAGAACCAAACAAACCAACCAAGATCTTCCTCATCTAGATAGCCTCACATGCATCTTGGCTCGCTGCCATGTATTCCGCTTCCGCTGAACTAAGTGCCACGGATCTCTGTTTTCTATTGTACCAAGAAACAACTATAGATCCGATACTAAAGATCCCCCCTGATGTGCTCTTTCTATCCGTTGGGCTGCCCGCCCAATCTGCATCCGTGAAGCCATGCAAATTCACCTCATCCGTTTGTTTGTACCATAATCCATACTCACATGTGCCCTTCAAATATCTCAGGACATGCTTACCTACCTTCCAAAAGAGTTTGGTAGGCTTAACCATCGCTTGACTTAGCTGGTTAACCACATAGCAAATGTCTGGTCTCGTGTTCACTAAATACATTAGTGAACCTACTAATTGTCGATAGACAATAGCATCCACTACTTCTCCAGAAGTAGCATCCTCTTTCCTCCAGTTTCCTGGAAGAGGAGTATCCATGGATTTGCATCCCTCCATGTGAAACTTACCCAGTATCTCCCTTGCATACTTTCCTTGAGACACAAAAAGTTCACCATCTCGCTGCCATATATCCAAACCAAGGAAATAATGAAGAAGGCCCAAATCCTTCATCTCAAACTCCTTTGCAAGGTCATCCTTGCATGACTGTATCAGCTGCTCATCACCAGTCAGTATTAAATCATCAACATAAAGCACAATGATTAAAATCTTACCCTCCACCACAATTTGGTATAGGTTTGCATCTGCTTCACTTTTGGTGAAGCCCAATCTAGTGAAATAGCTGTCTATTCGAGTGTACCAAGCACGAGGTGCTTGCTTCAGCCCATACAATTCTCTCTTGAGTCTGCACACATGCAACTCTCTGTCAATGGTCTCAAAACCTTCTGGCTGTTCAATGTACACTTATTCCTCAATGATCTCGTTGAGGAATGCAGTTTTTACATCCATCTGATGAATGCGCCAACCCATCTGTGTTGAGAGTGCAAGGATGGATCTTATGGAAGAGTACCTTGCGACAGGTGCAAAGGTCTCATCATAATCTATCCCCTCGATCTGTGAGAAGACCCAGGCCAAAAACCTGGCCTTGTATTTCTCCACACTCCCATCAACAACTTGCTTGACCTTTTAGATCCATCTTGAACCTACTACTGATTTATCAATCGGTCTTGGGACAATTTCCCATGCACTGTTTTTGACAATGGAGTCATACTCCTCTACCATAGAATCAACCCAAGTGGGGTCCTGCATTGCTTCCTGAAAGGAAGATGGTTCAGTCACAATACATTTTCTCATGAGAGCCATGTATCCAGCATATAGAACAGGAGACTGTCTCTATCTGCGTTGTGAAGTAGGGGCTCCTACATTCTGTGTAGCATCTAGTCTCAATCTGTCAGCTTTCGTGGTTCACTTTCTGCCATTTTTTTATGGATGGATCTGCTTGAGTAGTTTTCTCCACTCCATGAACCTCCTCATGTGGCTGATCCACATCCTCAGAATCATCCTTGGGAACCAGCAGTTCCTCTTCTACATGCAATTCTATCTCCCTCTCAAGCAACAATCGCATGGCTTTCCTCTCATCGAATTTTATATCCCGTCGCATAACAGTCATCTTACTGTTCAGAAAATATACACGATAATTATGGGGTGTTTTTGTGTACCCCAAAAATATCCCAACTTCAGCAGTTGGTTCCAGCTTCTTCCTGGAATCCTTGGTCACATGCACATAAATAGATGAGCCAAAAATTTTAAAATGAGAAACATCCAGTTTCTTACCAGTAAAAGATTCTTCAGGTGTACTCATGCCAAGTACTCTATGAGGACAATGGTTCTGCACATAAACCACAGTATTGCATGGTTCTTCCCATACATTTGCCTTGATCATGCAACATTGCTCGTGTTGCACCCACGATCATTTTGTTCTTTCTCTTCACGACCCCATTTTGCTGTGGGTTATGAGGCGCTATGAGTTCTCTTCGAATTCCTTCTCTGCTGCATAAGTCTTTGAATTATTAGAGATGTATTCTCCACCATTATTACTCCTTAGAGCCTTCACTTGCTTCCCTGACTCTTTCTCCAACAATGCTTTAAACTCATAGAACTTTGAGAATGTTTGATCCTTCTTCTGCATGAAGAATATCCAGAATTTACGAGAAAAGTCATCAACAAAAATAACATAACACCTATGTTTTGTTGTTGAAGAAACCAAGAATGGTCCACACACGTCCATGTGAATTCTCTCTAGGATCACCGAAGAACGATTCTCCTTTTCATGAAAGGTGGACTTTACATACTTCCCCAGGGTGCACCCCTTGCACTGATCTAACTGAGCAAGTGTTCCCATTGGAAGTCCAGTAGATATTTGCTGCATGATCTTCAAGGCTCCATGATGAAGATGGCCCAATCTCCTGTTCCATAATTCTCCCTCATCCCGGATCACCACTTTTTCTGCCTTGCCTATCATGGCACCGCAACCATATACCTCCAACATGTAGATATTCTTAACTCGAATCCCTATCTTCTTGACTTGACCCGTTGATTTATGTCATAGGTAGGCTTTACCATTGCTAAAAAAAACATCATAGCCTCTGTCCTCCAACATTGTGACTGAGACCAAGTTTTTCTTCAGACCTGGAACATGCATAACATTTTTCAGTTGAAATGGTTTACCTAACTCCCTCTGAAAGGTAATGGTACCAATACCAGTTGCACTGTATCGTCCATCATCACCCATCTCTATATGCATTCTAAGATCTTTCTCCTCCAAGTCAATGAAATATTATTTATCTCCCGTCATGTGGAAGGAAGCACCACTATCCAAATACCATATCGATCCCGATGCACTTGAAGCCATGAATGTGATAAAAGCGAATTCAAGCTCAAATTGCGAGACAAGAGCCTCACCAGTTGAAGATCCAACAACCATCTTGTTCTTCTTCTTCTGTGGTCAATTAGTAGCGAGATGCCCATGTTCGTGACAGTGAAAACACTTCACTTTG
Organism: Picea glauca; assembly: GCA_000966675.3. Taxonomy (NCBI): domain Eukaryota; kingdom Viridiplantae; phylum Streptophyta; class Pinopsida; order Pinales; family Pinaceae; genus Picea; species Picea glauca. Next base: position 1,465,412 of record JZKD02S1672822.1, read on the forward strand.
GATAGCTCCAGCTTCTTGAATTTAGACTTGGATTTTGGATGGAATTTCTTCTCTTTCCATTTTCGTGCCTTGGATGTCAAAGCACAATCCTCTTCATCATCATGCTTTGATGAAGATCCATCATTGGTGTTCCACCTGAACTTCTCTTACACTAGATCCGACCATAGTCGTTCCCAATCCGGTAATTTTTCCCTTCCATTGACAGAGTCTTGATAACTGTGCCAACTCTTGGGAAGCCCTAGGAGCGCCAAGCTCACTAAATCATCAGTAGCGATTATTATTCCCACACTTCCAAGCTCATCTCGACATTGGATAAACTTCGTGAGATATTTTGGAATGGTGTCACCTTTCTCCATCTTGATCTTCCTGAGTTTATCTTTGAGCGCCAATTTCCTATGGTCGCTACTATTTTGGAACAGATCTATCAAGATCTTCCACATTGCATGTGGTGTTGTTTTCCCATGGAGACTTGAGCCAATGTGGTCTCATACTCCCTCCAACAGAATCCTCCTCGCCTTTGCCACTTTCTTTTGCCATGCATCAAGATTTGCAGTGTCTATTGCATTCGGCTTAGGAACATCGTTGTCAATATAACCCTTCAAGCCATTGTCTTTGAGCACTGCTTCCATCCTGTCCTTCTAAGCAATGTAGTTGGAGCTTCCCTCGAGTGCATACTCCAACCTCAATCCATTGAAAGACAATTTTGATCTTGAATCAAGTGTCGCACCAAGAAAATCTTGCAAATTCAAATGTTATGCAACCCGAAAAACTCAACTGCTGCAATCCCTCTTCCCTGGGAGGTTTGCACCCCTCCTGAGAGTAGCCTGAGGGAAGTTCACACCCTGCCTATGTGTAGCCTATGAACTTGCCTGGGAAGTTCACACCCTGCTTCACTGTAGGGTGAGGGGAGTTCGCACCCTGCCTGTGTATAGCCTGCGAACTTGCCTGGGAAGTTTGCACCCTGCTTCACTGTAGGGTGAGGGGAGTTCGCACTTCTCCCTTAAGCGGCCTGCAAGAATTCTCAGGAAGTTATCACCCTGCCTTTGTCTAGGGTGCGAGAATTTCTGCTTAGAGAAATGAGCGTAGTCTACAGTACTAAAGTTCGCACCCTGCTAGAGACGGGACCTGCGAGAATGAAACAATGTTCGCACCTCACTTCCATAGCTCTGTGGCCTCCGTGGCTCTGATACCATGTAGAAATTTCAATACAAATTAAGTATTTCCTGTGATTCTCCTGATCTAACAATTACACCACTATTAAATACAGAATCGCTTCTACTACTATTCTTGCGGAAAATTAAACCATGATCACAACCACAATCACAAAGTGAAATATCAAGAACACATAACACAGAAGTTTTTCCAGGAAAGCGTAAAGCTAAAAACCCCACTATCATATATTATGTATATCATGAATCATGAAACAATCTCATACAAAACTATAATCCAAGAGATCTCAGTACAATACAATCGTCTCACACTGTCATACACAAATCAACAAATACCTGTGCCAATTTCCGTGTCCAGACAACTTGCCTTCTCTGCACAATCTCTGCAATTCAAATTCTCACAATCAATTCATTCACGAATTGCCTAGTTTGCACATGCTCATAAGCATATCCACTGCATGTGTGATCAAATCACAACTGATAGCCAAACTGTCCCTTTCACCTATTATCTCAACTGGGTCTCCACTAGATCTGACATGCATGTAGTTAACCGTGGCGAATCTTCAGTTGCATGTGAGTTCACTGGTTAACTGAACTCTCACTAGTGCATGTTTAGTTACAACTAGCACAACTGATCTTAACTCACTTAACTACACTTATAATTCTGTTACAAATCCAACTCACTCAGTTATGAATGAAATAATAGATTAATATTTATTGTATTTAACTAAGGGAAAAGTAAATTAGACACATGTTTCTTGTTGACTTTTCAACAAAAGAGAGAAATCCATCGCGAGTTCTTGCTTGAAGAGGCAGAGAATAAAAAAAAGTGCAGAGACCCTCCCATAGCCATCGCGATTTGTTTGAAGAGGAAGAAAAAAAGTGCAGAGGCGCTTCCATCGCTCGCCTGTCCGACCCACGCAAAGAAAGAAATTGGTCAATCCTATCCGACCAAAGTCTTTTGACTTGCGAAGAGAAAAACAATAGTCTGCATTTCTGGAGCTGTTGTTGTATTTGCTCGTGTAGAGGAAGAGAAAGAAAGCTGCCAAACATTGTTTGTAAATTTTAAACCTTAGTGGAGACCACATTGTTCTTTATGAACAAGTTTATGATCATTGGGATTGTGATGGATACATTTTGAGGAGAGGGCATGCTTGGGGATACAAATATCAATTTTTGCATGAATAAGAGAGAGATGGAGTGCTCACCTAGGCTGATATTTATTTTTTAGCATTTGATGATGAAAACAGAGCAGCAACAGTTGCGTACAGATTAAAAATCCCAACGATGAGTTGATGCGTTTCTTTTACTCTATTTTTTTGGGCTACGTGTCGATTCAGTTTCTGGATATATTTTTATTATAGTAGAAGTTTTATTATTTAAATTTTTTTGAAGGAGTCGATGGAATTTGTAACCATGATCCATGCCATGTTTTTCCCTTCAAAGCTTACATAAAAAGGAAGAGTCAATGACAATCGAGTCCTAGAAGGAAAGGAGGATATCAAATGACTCTCAACATTGACCGCACCAGTCTATGTATGATTCCGAGTTTCTGTTTTGGCATCACGGTCCTTTAGATTTTCCACGAATCCTGGTGAATAACCATAGTCTTTAAGAAGTTCGAGATCACACAACCTCATGTTCAGGCAACAACATGCCGATATCTCATCAGGCGAAAGGAATGACAGAATGAAAAAAATGGATTCCTCTGATATGTTATCGAGTGTTGTAAAAGGAGAAGAATTCAGATCATCTGAGATTTTTTTCTTCTGCGTTAGGGGGAGAAATTTGGGTTTTCTTACCTGGAGTTTTTGGCTTATGAGGTCGCAGGTTCAATCCACCAGAGTTGACATCGGTTTATCTTTGAGAAGCTCTACCAAGGAACATTCTAGGTGAGCCTGAGTCGTCCTACTCCATTTTTCTCAAACCAGGATAGTATCGCCTGTAGAGAGGTTTTGCCTGTAAAGCAATTTTGAATGGTTGTTGTAAAGACGCTAACGAATTGTAATTTCACCAATTGGTTGTACTACCTCCTCGGTGTTATAAGGATGTTGTAAAACAAAAAAAAAGGGGGGGTCCACAAATGGGTCTTTTTTAGGATCTTTGTGTGCATCTAAGTCATTGGTTATCTCTCTTCATATTCTACGTAATGGCGAGAATTAAAGAATTATTTACAATATTGCACACATTAATTAACTCAACTACAGAATCTACAATTGCAATAAACAAGTGCACTCTCAGTACAGTGATTACTTGTTTACAAGTAACACACAAGAAGATTGATATGTTAAAACATCAAAAAAAGTTGTTGTCTGATGAGTTAAGTTTTCTTCGACACCAACAATGTGATTTCAACAACCAAAATGACATGGATGAAAATAATTAAGACATTCAGTTGACTGTTGATGACAGTCATAAACATGAAGATGAGTTGGATAAAGTCCCTATGAAAGAAAAAGTTGAGGATGAATGTGGCAAAGAAATTAGAAATGTTCAACCATGGGAAGAATTACGATTTAAACGAAATCGATATGGACTAGGATATGAAAATGATGCTAACAACCTTTTTCGTTTTCCTAATTATTCCGAACCTGTTTGCTTTGTGAGTGGATGATTTTTGAATGATCATAAGACGACAGAGCTTGAGGATATTGGTAAGGAACAGGTATAGGATATTGTTGATGATGTGGTTACAAATATTCCAAATGATGATAATCAGTTGGATAAAGAATCCATACAGTGCAAACACTGTCATCGGTTTGGCCATGATAAGTCAAACTATTTTGATCTTCACCCATGCAGATTTTGTGGGAAGAAAAATCACCCCTCAGTAATGTGTCAAAAACACAAGCGGAAACATATTCATTTTGAATGGTTAGGGAATTGGCATTGGCATTTGAAACATATTCATTTCGAATGGTTAGGGAATTGGTGTTGGCGTTTGGAAGCCAATTTATTGGAGCATTCTTATCGACATATTTATACACAAGTACAGTCATACTTGATTGGAGATATTTCTACAATTGATAGACATGAATGTTTTTAAACATTTGATGATTTAGGGTATGATCGAGACCCAGTTGACGTGGTCTTCTGAGTTGAATATCGAGTCTCCAGACTCTGCCAGAAGACAATTTGATGTGTTGGATCTTTTCTTGGCCATACTTGCAAATGATGGTCAAGGGAATTGGAACCACTTGTCCCTGACAGGGGGGAAATCTAGTTGAGTCAGGTTCCAAGTTTGATTTAGAGCCTGTGAACAAATGATCAAGTATGCAACCTATTTCTTGGTATGAAGTCTTGTTCCTGAACATATTGTTGTTTATATGGTTTGTGGTCAGCTTAAAAGCACCAATTGAGCAGAAGACATGAAGTTCTGCTTGTTACATTTTCAGATTTTTGAGCCTTTAGCTCTTGTTAGTTTATGGTCAACTTAAAACCATGCCATTTAGTAGAAGAAATCAGCGTCTGCTAGACATTTGGTTTGTGGTCACCCTTAAACCACAAATTTAGTATAAGACATCAACTTCTGCTATTTTTTCAGAGTTTAGAGAGCATCTTCAATCATCCCTTTGAATATTCTCTTGACACATGTGATTGTCAAGTAGTGGCAGTTTTTCAGGCAAGAACAAACTTATGATTAAGGAGGGATGTTAAAAATCTAATCATAAGTTAGTTGGTTTAGTTGGTTTACCTAACTATTATACAGTTACATGACAATTATGGTCTTCTTTTATTATATATGTACGTCTATGTACATGATTATTTGAAGCATTGATGAATATAGAGTATGCCTTTTCTGCCAGTGTTTATTTATCTCTGTTCATCATGGTTTCTTGATTGCTTCAGTTCTTGATATTTTGTTTCTGTTGTTTTCTTCATTATGAATCTAACAAGACATTGAACAAGCTTATCTAGCATCAACTCCAACTGTTATTCAAAAGAAAATAGACAGAGCCAGTGAGAAACAAAAGTCTACGTCTATTTATCTAACATAAAATACTACCATATTGAGAGGGAATGTTTGGGTTCTCATCCATTGCATGCCTCCAACTCAAAACCAGTGTTGTCTGCCACATGAGAAAGTGCATTTCTCCATTTTTCAATAGTAGTGGAGTCGTATTGCAATTTCTTTTTATGGGTTTGAGGATCATAAGTTTTCTTCTTTTCTAGTTGTTGTAGGGATTGAGCATAAATTCCATCCTTTCTCATTTAGGCACCAATTAGATTCAACGTATCACAATCGGTACATGGACATGTTCTGAGGTAGTTCTAATAGACAATTTTATTTGACTAACAATAACCACATTAATTAGCACAATAATAATGTTTTTTGCTATAATATGTGCTAAATATATACCTATCCACATATATAGACACATTAATATTATTAATGTGGTTGTTGCTAGTTAAGGTGGGTGTATAAAGATTTCTTCAAATAATTAATATCATAATATTACATATTTTTAATATA
>JZKD02S1672822.1:1476346-1489837 GCA_000966675.3 Picea glauca
GGCCCCGTTTGGGTAAGTTGGTGCATCAACTTCCCGGGGTCGTAACTTTTGCATACGATCTCCGTTTTAGGCGTATGATAGCTCGTTGGAAAGATCTATCCGAGAAATACAACTTCTGGCTGGAGCAACATTGATCTATGATCCATGTTGCTCCACCGTTTTCCCAAAAAACATCGTTTAGGGCCTCAAAATGGCCCCGGAAGTTAAAACTGCTAAAAATAGTAAATTACCAAAATTGCCAGAAACATGTTTTGGGCCAGTTGGAGAAGGTGGGTGGCCACCGATATCCACCTGGATCACATTGTGAGATATCCATTTAGGAATGATTAAATTCAACGCAATACATTGAAGATATAAGTTGCAATGTGACACAACCATTGACAAATGAAGCTATTTGACACAAGTAATCCTTAAAATTTTTACATCACATTGCGATGCTCATAAATTTTATGTCACCTTGTGACATTCCTTGATGGTTATGTTTGAGTGTTAACTTTAAATGAACATCACATTGTGGCGTAACCATTTAGGAACAATGCAATTCAATATAATACATTGAATATGTACAACAAAATGCAACACAACCATTGAGGAATGAATCTATTTGACATAAGTTATCCTTGAAAATGTTACATCACATTGAGACATTCATTAGGGTTATGTTTGAGTGTTAACCTTAAATGACAATCACATTGTGAAGTAACCATTTAGGAACAATGAAATTCAACATAATACATTCAATATGTATGTCACAATGTGACAAAACCATTGAGGAGTGAAGCTATTTGACATAAGTTAGCCTTTAAAATGTTATGTCACATTGTGACGTTCATTAGGGTTATGTTACCCCATGACATTCCTTTAGGGTTATGTTCGAGTGTAATTTTTATGAATTATGTCCTATATGGGTGTAATGTCCCCGACCATCCAGGCTTGACCACGCTACACGAGAGAACGTTCTTGTTATCTCAAAGGAACATACCGTAACATACTCAACATCCAACTAAGATATGCCACATAATTTTTTCAAACTGCATGCAATTAAAATATATACACAAAGAACTCTTGCGGGAACATATACATAAAACGTAAATAGAAAAATAAATTCTGTAATTGCATGAATTCATACTAAAATAACAGTAAACATCAACATGCAACATATACAAGAAATACCCATAAACATACAGATGGTTATAATCACGCATAGGACAAACCCATAAAAATAAACACGTAAATAACAATGCAACATGTAAATTTATCACACAATTGACACTTATCTTTGTAATAATATCACCAACTGCATGCAAACCTTCCACAAACCTCCATGCCTTAGACAACACTGCTCATCACCCTCAACAATGGGTCACCCCCAAGCTGGGACTAAACTCCACCAGTGTAAAGGGATTCCTAACCAGGATAACGACTCATGGACAATAGGAAAGACTCCGTCATAGGTGCCTATTCAAACTAACAACCTACAATCCCTCATTCCCCACATGCCTATCCCACCCCAGGAAGTGTGCCCCTTCTCTGATCAACAGTCCTTCGGCTGCCCCACTTCCTTTCTGGGCTTCAACAACAAGCTATACATGAAGTCTCAGAGCCCTGCAACTGTAGTTTAGCACCTTCAGAAAATCAATTCCCAACAATTCTCTCACCTAGAGAGAAATTTCTCACGGGATTCACAGCTCGCCTCTTCAATCTCCCATGGGCCTGACAACCCACTTCTTCAGTCCAACTCCCAAGCTAACTAGATACACAAACATATATGGCTATGGATACAGTTCAGGTATAGTGAAATGAATGTCTAAAGGATAACTGACTGCATGAGTGAAAATGGTCATGGAATCATGGTTGAATGATGGCAAGCATGATGAAGAAGATTATAGGAAATGAACTAAGTCCCAAAAATATGTATGCATGTTCCCAACTTGACACTTATCATGTTGGGAGCTACTTTGGCCCACTTGTCCCCTACTTTGGAACTTAAGATAAAATAATTATCCATACTTTATACTTTAAGAAATATTAATATAATATTCCTTTTTGGCTTAAGCTCCCTAGCTTAGCCATTTCCCCTAATGTTTAGCCCCGTCCTTTCCCTAACTAGTGGATTTTAGTCCCCCATATCTTTTAGCATGGTCGGTCTGCACACAATGATGTATTTTATATTAATTATGAGACATACACAAATAGGTGCATTGGCCTTTAACATCTAGGCTCTCCGACCTAATAAAAACATAAGCATATTGGTTTATAATAACTGGATCACCAGCCTATAAAACGCAACATATACACAAAATACTCCCTGACCTCAAAATCGCGCGCACTCAATTTGCTGCGCGGGGTATCCTGGAATGTTCAAACTTCCTCATTTTACTGCGTAGTACATGCGCGTACTATGCCATGAAATGTGCATACAAAAAAAAATGATATCAAACAACTCATCAACTTAAGTACACTTGCATTTACATTTACAACTGGGTTCGGCCTGGAGATATTAAAATCCTTGCCCCTTATTTATTCATTGTCCTCAGTGCATCATGTACACATATACAACAAAATTTCAAACATCCTAAAAACAATTCGGGTATTTTGCTCGCATTGCATCCTCATGCTCCCAAGTAGCGTCCTCAGGACTGTACTAGCTCCATTGGACCTTTACAAGCCTTGTGGCTCGATTATGAAGCTGTTTGATTTTATGGTCTAGAATGCATACCAGATGCACTTGAAAAGCGCCTTCTTGCTCCACCTGAATCACATTCCAATCAATAACATGATTAACATCAGGTATATATTTCTTAAGAAATGATACATGGAATACATTATGAATAGACATAGATGCAGGCAATGAAATCATATAATCCACTGGACTAATCCTCTCTAGGATTTCAAATGGCCCACAATAACAAGCTGCCAACTTTGAAAAATTTCCCAACTTCAGGGAACTTTTGTTGGCCTTCACTTTCAAGAATACATGGTCTACCACATTAAATTCCCTATGAGTTCTTCCCTTATCATCATAGATTTTCTGCTTGTCTTGGGTAGACTTTAAATTTTGTTTTATTTTTATCATTTTCTCTATTTCCCTGAGTAAATCTGGCCCAACCGCTGCTCTATCTTCTGGGTTATCTCATCTTATATGCATGATTCACTTTCTTCCATAAAGTGCCTCAAATGGGCTCATCTTTATAGATGCTTGGTACCCATTGTTATAAGCAAAATCTACCAAGTGTAGGTAGTCTTCCCATTTTGATGGTTTATGCATCACATACATCCTCAACATATCCTCAATCACTTGATTCACCCTCTCTGTTTGTCCATCTGATTCTGGATGATAACTTGTACTAAAATTCAAATTTGTTCCAAATCCATTAAATAATCCCTTCCAAAATTTTGAGGTAAATTTTGGATCTCTGTCAGACACAATTGTCTTGGGTATGCCATGGAATCTAGAAATTTATCTCATATAAACATCAACAATGTTGGTTTCCTTGTGAGTGAGCTTAACTGGAATAAAATGGGCAGCTTTAGTAAGCTTATCCACCACTACCATGATAGAATCATGTTTATTGTTTGTTCTGGGTAGTTTAGTGATGAAATCCATAGTTATAACTTCACATTTCCACTCAATAATGGGTAATGGTTGTAGCAAACCAATTGGGTGTCTATGCTCAGCCTTTACCTTTTGACATTCCAATCATCTGGCAATAAAATTAGCAACCTCTTTCTTCATGCCTGGCCAATAATATTGACTTGTGACAGCTATAATAGTTTTTTGATATCCTGGGTGCCCAACATAAGGCACATTATGCATTTCTTTCCATATCGGAATTTTCAATTCCTGAGAATTTGGTACATAAATTTCCCCCCTGTACATGAGAATTTCATCATTATTTAGCTTGTATTCTTTAATTTTCTGCTGTAATTTTGTCATTAATTCCTTGTATTGCAAATCTAATTTTGCAGCCTCTAAAATTTTGTCTTTCAAATCTGATTGGTACATGTTAATGGTTGTAGCTTGCAATTCATGCACTCTTCTTCTAAGTGCATCAACCACTTTGTTCTCTTTTCCCTTGATATGCTTTATATCAAAGTCATATTCACTGAGAAATTCTAACCAATGTCCATTGAAACTTCACACCCTTTCTTTGCAAGGAAGTGATTGGGTGTGAAATATTTGAAAATTCTTCAATAAATATCCTATAGTATCCTATAAGATCCATGAATGATCTCACCTCTATCACATTATTTGGCACTAACCATTCTCTAATGGCTTCTATCTTCTTAGGATCCACTGCTATCCCATTCTTTGAAATTATATGACCCAAATAGTGAATTTGCTTCAGACAAAATGAGCACTTTTTCAATTTGGCATACAACTGATGCTCCCTTAATACTTGCAACACCATCATCAAATGAATCTCATGCTCTTCTTCTAATTTAGAATATATAAGAATTTCGTCCAAAAAGACATTGACAAACTTGTCTAAATATTCTAGAAAACACCACTCATTAAGCACATGAAAACAACTGATGCATTTGACAACCCAAATGGCACCACTGTGAACTCATAATTACCATACCTTGTTTTGAAGGCGGTATTGATGATATCTTCTTCTTTAATCCTTACGTGATGGTATCCTGACCTGAGATCTATCTTTGAAAAGATATTTGCATCCTTCAATTGATCAAAAATATCATCAATCCTTGGCAGAGGATACTTGTTCTTAACAGTCACTTTATTCAACTGTCTGAAATCAATGCACAATCTTAATGTTCCATATTTCTTCTTCACAAACAATACTGGGGCACCCCAAGGTGACACACTTGGGCATATATACCCCTGCTTCAGAAGTTCTTCAAGATGCATTTTTAAATCCTTCATCTCTGGTGTACTCATTCTGTAAGGAGTCTTTGACATTGGAGCTGCTCCAGGAATAAAATTTATAGAGAAATCAATATCTCTCTTTGGGGGTAGTCCTGGTACCTCCTTGAACACATCTTCAAAATCTTCTAGGACTACATGATATTCCAATTTTGGCACCTTATCTTTAGGTCTCTCTTCCATATGAGATGCAAATATTTGACACCCTTTTCTGTAACATTTCTTCAATTGCAATGCTGAAATGTCTCTGATGGTTACTACCCTGGGAATTCCCTGCACTTTCCTTAGGTTCCCCTCCTCATCCAAACAAGTAAGTGCCTTGTTATGAGAGTCTAGGATGACATGATGTTGGTCCAACCAATCCATCCCAATTAGGCAGTCATATGAACCTAAAGGAAAGATGTTCAAATCTTCTCTAGTGTTTAGTCCATTCATGTCCATAAGACATGACTTAACCATTTCAGTAAATTTTCCTTTAGCTTCGGTAGCCAGGTGCACCAATCAAGATTTTCCATGCTTTGTTCTTGGAAAATGTAGACTTTCCACCAACTTAGGATCTATATAACTATGACTATCTCCTGAATCAATTAAAATAACAATGGTTTGGTTGTTGATCATACCTTCCACTTCAATCATATGTGATTGATACTTTGATTACTAGTTGTCTAGGGCTGCATATATCCTTGGTACATTTCTGCCCATGTCCTTCACTATTTCAGCTTGCTGCACATTGTGAATGGTTCTCACTTTTTCACCTATGTGAGGACAATATCTATACATATGATCTCCTTTACAACCCCAACATTGAATAGGTGGTTTCCTTGGCCTTTGACCCCTTGTCTCAATCGTTCTGGGTTCTCTAGGATTTTGTTGTCCCTGAGGATTATTTCTGAGGAATGTTGTCTTATATATCTTCTTCCTCTGATCCATATTGAATTTATTTTTGTCTTCCCAAGATTTTTGGAAAGTTGGTCTTGCTTTCTTCTGATAATATAGGCATTTAGATCACCTTATGGTCTCCTCCAATGTCTTGGGATCATCATACTGTATTTTTTCGTTGATAAATGATGGTAATCCACTCAAATACCTTTGAATATTCACTGTCTCATACTTGATGAAAGATACATACTTTATCGGTTCTAAGAACCTTCTCTCATATTCATCTATTTTCATACTCCCAAGATTGAGTTCAAAGAACTCTTTCATTTTATTGTCATAGTATCTCTTATTCAAGTATTTCTTCTCAAAATACTTCTTGAATTCCCTCCAAGTAACACTTTTCTCTTTAATGTGTTTCACCTGCACAAGATGATCCCACCACATGGATGCCTTTCCCTTGAGTTGATAGATGGAAATTATACCTTCTGCATGAGAAGAATAATTATGCAAATGAAAATACTTTCTCATGCCCAACAACCATGTCTCTACATCTTCATCCTTCTTGTTCTCACCATCAAATGTAGGAGGTTTGATTTTGTTCATTTATTCTTGTAGCTCATCCACCCCAGAACTCTTATGCTTCCTGACAGGGGATGTACTTGAGATGTTGTGTGCCCTCTTATTGGAATGCCTTGGGGAGTGATGGTGATACCTACTAACACTTATTGCTTTTCTTTTCTCATTAGGAGGTCTGTGACTTCCCGATTTGCTTGAGCCACTCTCCTTATCCAATCTCTTTTCTATTATATTAAAGCTCTCCAATAAATTCTTGTTGAATTCATCCTGCTACTCTTTGGATCTCACAAGCCTTTCATTATCATATTTATGGATTTGGACATCCTTCTGCAAAATTTTAATGGTCTCTACCATATTCATGTTTCCATTCCTTTCATCTCCATGTCCATTGGAGTTTGTTCCTTCAATGCCCAAATGGACATCCATCCCTCTGATTTCATATTCCTAGCTATAAGTACCTTGTGCCTCTTCCATTATTTTGGACTCTATGTTGATCTTGATCTGATCTAGTTTTTGTTAACTCTGCAAAATCTGCAGTCAACAAAACTTTATTAGGCTAACTGTTTCAACAATTTCATGAAAATATGAACCATTCTGGTTCAATAATATATCAGAACTCTTTCTTTTGATTTCATAAAAAATTGAATACCAAAATAAATTTCTTGGGCAGATAGTTATATTCCAATGTCTGATATCTTTTCAACGCCTACTCCCATGCTCAATTCCGAGTCTTGAGAAGAAAGTTATGGCTATTTAAAAATTGTCCATTAATTTTTCTGTCCATTTTTCAACTTGGCGCAACTTTGCGTTGTAATTATGCATTTTTACACCTACTCCATTGGATATTTTGTAGGATCTCAATTGGGTTTCCTCATGTACATATTATGGACACTCTATCCAAGTTTCACCTTTTTCTAGGTTCTTGGCTGCTAGTTACAACTTGCTGAAGTTCTAGGCCAATTTGTATTTTTGGTCTGGAATGCTACAGGTACCTTCTTTTCCATATTAAACATCTTTAACATGCCCATAAATTTAATTCATATCTGGGAATTTCTTCTATGGCTCAATAAATTTCCATTGACTACTCCTATGCCTCAATCTGATTCCGGAGCAGAAAGCTATGGCTCTTTGAAGTTAGTTGGGTCTTAAAATTTACCCTTCACTATTTAAGCTATAACTTTCTCATAAAAGCTTTGTTTAACGAAAAATTTACACCATTAGAAAGATCTGTCTGAGCTCTTTCACTTTAGTTGAAGAGATAGAATGTACCTTTAATACACCTCTGTCTCGTGGTTTTTGAGTTTCTAAAAACACTCTTAAGGCCCTAAAAAGCACACTACAAAAATATGACATTCAAATGATATAAAGCGTCACAGAAAATCGATGATTTTCTACTTTTGTTCACCCTTCAAACAACTTCTCGTGCACAAAATTCAACCTATACACCCATATATAACATGCGCAAAAACACCACAAGGTAAATCATGCTCTGTGCATCACTTTTCTGTCGCGCCAATAATCTACGCGCACTACTTTTGTGTTGTGCGCCAATATCCACCACGTGCAGTTTTGGTTCTTGCACTATTACCTGTTGTGTGCAATTTTGTATCACACGCTGATATCCTGTGCACATTTCACTCTATGCACTGCACCATGCCAAATTTCAATACATCCCCACCACACATAAATACTCTGTGCACACCATTGACTAAACTGTCACGCGACAATATATACCCATATTGCACGCGCAACAACCAAACTCCTCCGCACTCTACCAAAACAACATACACCACACACGCCATTATTATGTGTGTGTACACTGCGCACACCTTCTTATGCATGTGCACACTGCGCAATGCTAAATTTAGTGCGTGCACCTGCACACCAATATTTTTCCGCATGGTGACAAAATTTACCGCGTGCACACGCACACCATATTTTTCCGTGCGGTGCCAAAATTTATTATGTGCACCCGCACACCATATTTTTCTGTAACTTTCTCATAAAAGATTTGTTTAATGAACAATTTACACCATTAGAAAGATTTGTCAGAGCTCTTTCACTTTAGTTGAAGAGATAGAATGTACCTTTAATACACCTCTGTCTCGTGGTTTTTGAGTTTCTAAAAACACTCTTAAGGCCCTAAAAAACACACTGCAAAAATATCACGTTCAAATGATATAAAACGTCGCAGAAAATCGTTGATTTTCTACTTTTGTTCACCCTCCAAACAACTTCCCGTGCACACAATTCAACCTATACACCCATATATAACATGCGCAAAAACACCACAAGGTAAATCATGCTCTGCGCACCTATAACAACTGTGCATCACTTTTTTGTCGCGCCAATAATCTGCGCGCACTACTTTTGTGTTGTGCGCCAATATCCACCGCGTGCAGTTTTGGTTCTTGCACTATTACTTGTTGTGTGCAATTTTGTATCAAACGTTGATAACCCATGCACATTTCACTCTATGCACTACACTATGCCAAATTTCAATACGTCCCCACCGCACATAAATACTCTGCGCACACCATTGACTAAACTGTCGTGCGACAATATATACCCATATTGCGCGCGCAACAACCAGACTCCTCCGTGCTCTACCAATACAACATACACCACACGCGCCATTATTATGTGTGTGTACACTGCACACACCTTCTTATGCGTGTGCACACTACGCAATGCTAAATTTAATGCGTGCACCTGCACACCAATATTTTTCCGCGTGGTGCCAAAATTTACCGCGTGCACCCGCACACCATATTTTTCCGTGCGGTGCCAAAATTTTCTGCGTGCAACGACACACCAACATTTTTCCGCGCAATGCCAATTTTTCACATATCATAATATTTTTACTACTCATCATGCATTTTTAGTGTGCTCACCTATGCACATTCATTTTTATGCGCATCAATTCCTCGTGAATTTCGCTGCAGAAATTGGGGCTTTTTCTTAAATGTTTTGCCATTTCTTCCATAAACATTCTGCAACCATGAAATTTGTTCAATTTCACCCAAATAACACCAATTCAACCTCTATAACAGTAAATTGTTGTGGGTTGACATGTCTGGAACGAATTTACCCAAAAATCAATTCACGAATTGAGAATTTTATTTACTAATCTCGCTCCATCTATCATGGCTTCACTGTAACTTCAAACTTCAAATTCGACCAATTCCAGGTCTGAATTTGCTAGAACAGATATTAAATCCATAATATCTCACCACTTGTCCAAATTTCTCTGTTTTCCCATGAATTTAACAATAGAAATTGGGCTTTTTCCCAATTCCGCCCAATTGTTGTTACTTTTTACCATGGACGCTTTCCAACTCAAAATTTGGCCACTTCAAAATAAATCCTCTGTGAAATTTATTTTCAACTCAATTTTCTCGGCCCATCCAGGCTTAGCGTTGAAAACTGAAACTCTTATACCATATTGTAACATCCCCTGCCACCCAGGTTGGGCCACGCTACATGAGAGAATGCTCTTGTTCTCTCAGTGGAACATACCGTAACATACTCAACATCCAACTAAGCTATGCCACACAAAATTTTCAAAATGCATGCAATTAAAATATATACACACAGAATTCTTGCGGAAACATATACATAAAATGTAAACAGAAAAATACATTATGTAATTGCATGGATTCATATTGAAATAATAGTAAACATAGACATGCATCAGATACAAGAAATACCCATAAACATACATATGGTTATAATCACGCATAGGATAACCCCATAAAAATAAACACGTAAATAACAATGCAACATGTAAATTTATCACACAATTGACCCTTATCTTTGTAAGAATATCATCAACTGTGTGCAGACCTTCCACGAACCTCCCAGCCTTAGACCACACTGGTCATCACTCTCGGTAGTGGGTCACCCCCGAGCTAGGACTAAACTCTACCCGGGTAAAGGGATTCCTAACCAACATAATGACTCATGGACAATACGAAAGACTCCGTCACAGGTGCCTATTCAAACTAACAACCTACAGTCCCTCATTCCCCACATTCCTGTCCCACCCCAAGAAATGTGCCCCTTCTCTTCTCAAAATTCATTCGGCTGCCCCACTTCCTTTCCGAGCTTCAGCAACAGGCCAGACAAGAAGTCTCAGAGCCCTACAGTTCTAGTTTAGCACCTTCATGAAATCAATTCCCAATATTTCTCTCACCCAGACAAAAATTGCTCATGGGCCTGAATACTTGGCTCTTCAATCTCCCACGGGCCTGAAAACATGCTTCTTCAGTCCAGCGCCCAAGCTAACCAGCTACAAAAATAGATATGGCTATGGATACAGTTCAAGTACAATGAAATGAATGTCTAAAGGATAACTGACTGCATGAGTGAAAATGGTCATGGAATCATGGTTGAATGATGGATAAGATGATAGGAAATGAACTAAGTCCCAACAATATGTATGCATGTTCCCAACTTGACACTTGTCATGTTGGGAGCTACTTTGTCCCACTTGTCCCCAACTTTGGTGTTGAAATTACTAAGACAACTGAGAAGGGGGGGTGAATCGGTTGTTACTGTGCTTAAACAATAATAAATCTATTAAACCATTCTTAAATTTTCTTCAAGTGACCATCAATATTATACAACATATAGATGATATAAATAATGAGCATCAGTCACACATAAGATATACACAGAGACAGGTTTTCATGAGGAAACCCATAAAGGGAGAAAACCTCTTCTTCTTCGAAATAATAGGCAGTCTTTTAAGTTCTGTACATCATCTATAATTGAGCACCAACTCAATGTGAGGCTACTACTTCTATTTTACAAGCTCCAACTTGTTTGAGAGAACCAACTCTCTGGTTTCTCTAGCACCCACTAGAAGGAAGCACCAACTCCCTTAATGTTCCAGCACCAACTGGATGGAAGCACCAACTTCCAGTTACACAGGGTCCGAGATGGAGCTGGATCAATGATCCAGAACAAACCTTGATCTGACGGCTAAGATAGTTTCACGATTTCGCATATCGCGAATTCAATAGGTTAGGGAACCCCGTTCCTTTGACTTTCCAGTCAGCGACACGATGATCTTTCACCATGTGTCCTGCCTGAAGATGGACGGTCCTCCTTCTTTCGGGATTTTGTGAGACCGCTTCTCCTTGCACTTTAATGAACATGCAGGTTCTCCCTGATCCAACGATGGTCGAAACTTATGCTCAGATATGATGCATGAGATATGTCCTCCTCTTCTGTGCATTCTTCTTGTCTACAATCAGATCTGATGGTCCTCCTTCTTTTGGGAATTAAAATGGGATCCAACGATCAGAAATGTTGCTTCTCCTCCCGAGCTTACTTTGTTCTGCTTACTCTGATTTTTCCATCGATGATCTGCCAACAATCCTCTGCACTATCTCTTCTGAGCTTATTCGAATCTTCTCTGCAGAGTCTTCTCATAATTCCCATCTATTACATACTTTTTGTACTCATGCCATCTTCATTGTTGTACTTTCCATCAATGACAAGCATACAAGCATGCATTGTCTGTTAAATATTTGTCAACATTATCCCCCTTTGGCATTGATGGAAACCACTGTAACTTTCCTGTAGAATCCTTGAAATCACATCCTGAAATAAATTACCACACTTTCTCCCCCTTTGACATCAATGTCAAAGAAGAAACACACTCCCCTTGAGCTGTTGCAGTACATACTCCCCCTGTCAACTAGAAGCATCTTTGAAATACACCAGATATGTAGTAAGTATTCCCCTGACCAGGTGAACAAATTAGACAAAATAAATTATAAACCCCAACTTTTGACGAAGATATCCAAAAGGGGTTGTTGCTAATGGTTTTGTAAATATATCTGCAATCTGTTCTATAGAAGGTATATAATTCAGTTGAACAATTTTGTTTGTAACTTGTTCTATGAGAAAATGGTACTTTATTGGAATATGCTTAGTCTTTGAATGAAGAACAAGATTCTTGGAGACACTAATGGCACTGGTGTTATCACAGTGAATTGGAATGGGATCAGTGTAAGTTACCTTCAAATATGAAAGAGTTTGTATCATCCATAAAATTTGTATGCAGCAAGTAGCAGCAACAATGTATTCTTCCTCTGTAGTTGACAATGAAATGGATCCTTGTTTTTTGCTAATCCATGCCACTAATGAGTCACCCAGAAAGAATGCTCCTCCACTGGTGATTTTTCTCTCATCAACACAGTTTGCCCAATCTGCATCTGAATGAGCAGTTAACTGAAAATTCTAATTTTTGGGATACCACAAACCATAAGTCATTGTTCCCTTCAAGTATTTGAATATCCTTGTGACAGCTACCAAATGACTTTGTTTAGGTGCTGACTGATAAAGACCTACCATTCCAACAGCTTGCATTATATCAGGTCGTCATGCTGTGATGTACATAAGACTTCCTATCATAGAGCGATATGACCTTTGATCAACATCAGGTGAGATATCATCTTTACTCATCTTGCAACCAACCACCAGAGGTGTACTAATAGGAGAGGAATCCTCCATCTGAAATTTCTTCAACATCTCTTTCAAGTATTTTTCTTGAGAAATAAATATTCTTGTAGAACTCTATTTTACTTGTAAGCCAAGAAAATATGATAGTTCTCCTATCATGGACATTTCAAATTCTGTTTGCATAGAGTTAGCAAACCACTGGACAGATGATTCATTAGTACAACAAAAAATAATATCATCTACATAAACCAAAACAAGTAGTAAATTATCACCTTCAGACTTAATGTAAAGGTTACTGTCAACAATACCTTTCTTGAACCCTTTTTCTTGTAAAAATTTGTCCAGTCTATAATACCAAGCTCATGGTTCTTGTTTTAGTCCATATAAGGCCTTCTTCAGCTTAAAAACATAATTAGGATTATCTGTCTGTTAGCACTGTGTAATTTGCCCAAGGTTGTGAGGCAGTTACAGAGGCAACATCAAAACCACTTCGAGTCTTGGATCTAGCCCTCCAAGACTCAGAGAGGGATCTCTCTGTCTGATTTAGCTTTGTTTGAAAAGATATTAGGCTAGTTAATGAAAACAATGTGCTTTGTTGTAAAAAGGGTTTATAAATTGGTTGAGACAGTTTACACATCCATTGGGCTATGGGGTCTGCAATTAATTAGGAATGA
>JZKD02S1672822.1:1503780-1516015 GCA_000966675.3 Picea glauca
CCTTTTGTGTGTTTTTCGAATTCACCAAAACCAACTTGATGAGAATGAGGAAAATTTGATGAGGAACCTTCACTGCATACCTCAGATATGTTTTCTGAAACAGATGTAGAAGGCAATTCCTTCAATGCTTCTTTCCCTTTGTTTCTCTTTGAAGCTTTCACTTGAACCGTGCTCTTTCATTCCAAGTAGTCTTCATACAACACCTTCACCATCTCGGCCATAGAAAATACTTAATCTATGAACTCCTTCTCATCTTGAGAAAGTCCTCCTGTAGATGCCATTTTCTTCCTTGAGATGATCTCTTCCCTGGTTAACATGCAACACTCAAATCCAAACGTCAACTAACTCTGATACCACTTGATCCGTCAGGGTTTTTCGAATGAATTATGTTTGAGTTTTTATTTGCATGCATTAATTGACCATTGGAAAACTTAACGAAAGAAAGAGAAAATAAAAGGAATTATACATCCATTAATATATTTGCAGATCTGAAATACAATGAAAAACAACAAACCATAATGCACAGGTTGATAACAGAGTTCGACACAACTTTGCCTACGTCTCCGGGCCTTTTCTCTGTGGGGGAGGCTTCTTTATTTATTTTAGAAAACTCAATGGTACATCATTACAATGTCAAATGGCCTCAAGACTACTCTGGTCATGTTCTCCCAGATCTCTAGAACCATGCACAACTTACGGCACGCGAAATAGATGTCCAGAGCTCTCAGAAATCGTCCGACAGCATCTCCTCCTCAACGGTCTCCCTGCCTCAAACTGGCTTTGACTTGGCTTCTCTTCAGCATCTCTTCTCTGAATTTCTCTCCAAAATCTGTCCCCTTGGCCTCAAAATGGCCTTGGTTAAATAGTGGGGGAGTTAGTTGTCCATCTCCAACTTCCTCCACGAATTTAGGCTCTAAAAATGCCCAATAACTCCCAAAATAGGCTTAATTACATTAAAAATCCCAAAAATGGTTAAAAACCCACTTTTATAACTATATTATGGTTAAAACGGGCTTAATCCCCTTCCGCTGGGCGCGTGCACCTAAAATAAGGTCACATGGTACAATAGGGCCAAGCGCTGGCCTACTAACACCCTTTCGCGTGCAGCACTGGTCACATTGGCATTCGGATAGGACCGCGGGCTTACACATAACCGCGCCCAACTGTAGTAACCATAACTTTAAACCATATTTTAAACCGTGCTAACTCCTGTGGTAACCGCCTTATATAAACTTAGGTTATGGTTTATTTATCCAAACCACCACAGATTTTTAAAACACGCATCGTTTACATTCACGCCCAATTCACGGTCACACGGCATGTATAAAACCGGGGGTCGGGGCTGAGCCCCGGCCCTACCCCCCGCGCAATACACAAATATATAAATTTAAATAAATTTAAATTCATACGTATAGAAAGCAATATCTGGTGGTCACATGGTTGGAGGCTCATTACAAAGGCGTTGTTGTGGAGGAGGTCGCGGGTTCGATCCCCGACGACACCAATTTTTTTTTGATATAGGCCATATTGGCAAAAATCGGGGTGCCACGTGGCAGCCCGTGATTGGGCCACATGGCACATTTACATCCACTCGATGAATGCCATGTGTCAACCACCTACTATTCCACATCATCACATGCCATACGCCCAGTCATCTTTGCCACGTCAGTGCCACGTCATCCGTGCCACGTGTCACCCTTCCAGTGGTGACACGTGTCACTTCAGGATTGGTCCAATTGCGTGCCAAAAATGCCAAATAAGCCTGACATGTGTCACTACCGAAGGCTTCCACGTGTCATTGTAAGGACCTGCCACATGTCATCATACAGACCTGCCACGTGTCATATACAAACTGTACGGACAGGTACAGTCAACATCCAAAAAATTTGCCTGTTTGGCTTGGCGGACATAATGCGATATCTTCTCCATACGGACTCCGTTTGACAAAAAAATTATACCACCGGAATCAGGAAGACGAGACGGACGCAATGGTTTTGGTTTCATCAGATTCTGGGCACTTTCATTTTTGAGCATTTTTCATGCCCTGACAGGCTTCTGAATCCGATTTCGGATCATAGAAGTTGAAGTTCCTTCATGACTTGTCATGTTTAAGCTTACAGATCTACCTTTGAATAAAAGGAAGCCACTTTGATACCAATTGTTGAAATTACTAAGACAACTGAGAGGGGGGGTGAATCAGTTGTTACTGTGCTTAAACAATAATAAATCTATTAAACCATTCTTAAATTTTCTTCAAGTGACCATCAATATTATACAACATATAGATGATATAAATAATGAGCATCAGTCACACATAAGATATACACAGAGACAGTTTTTCATGAGGAAACCCATAAAGGGATAAAACCTCTTCTTCTTCGAAATGATAGGCAGTCTTTTAAGTTCTGTACATCATCTATAATTGAGCATGAACTCAATGTGAGGCTACTACCTCTGTTTTACAAGCTCCAACTTGTTTGAGAGCACCAGCTCTCTGGTTTCTCTAGCACCCACGAGAAGGAAGCACCAACTCCCTTAATGTTCCAGCACCAACTGGATGGAAGCACCAGCTTCCAGTTACATAGGCTCCAACTTGTATGACAGAGAACACTTGTTCTCCCTTGCACCACCCTGCCACCCTGGTTTCTCTGGCTGCAACCAGATAGAAGCTACAACTCCCCATGTTCAAGCTCCCACTTGAACCTCTGAGGACAACAATCCTCCCTGGCACCTCCCAACCACCCTGAAATATTAAATGAAAGATTAAACAACCAACTACACTGATAAATCGATTCTTACCACTTCTTCTCTGTTCTGTAAATCTGGTCTTCTTCTAACTGTTCTGCAATTCTTCTCTTTCTTTGTCTGTTCTGCAATTCTGCTCTGCTTCAACTTGTTCTGTCATTCTTCTCAGCTTCAACTTGTTCTGTCATTCTGCTCTACTTCAACTTGTTTTGTCATTCTTCTCTGCTTCAAGTCTATACCTCATCTGTTACTCTTCTCTGAGTTTTATCTCACACTGCGCATATTTTTAGTCTCACACTGCACATCCTGTGATTTTCCCTTTCTTACAGTTTAATTCATTTTTTGTCCAGAACAACCAACCATGCACAGTTTGTATCTTTTTCTTTTATGCACAACACCACAACAGTTACACTTCGCATCTTCTTAGGAAAAAGAAAACCGTCTAAGCAACCGAAATGCCAACCGATCAAGAATCATGACTCAGTTTAGCTAATAGATTTGTAACTGATCAATTAACTATGAGATGGAATAGTAGCCCTCTGATCATATTCAAACTCACTTGAACTGTTGGATTAAGAATAAATAATCTTGTGCCTGTTTCACCATTTTGTAATTCAACATTTCAGGATTCCTGTGGTGAAGCTTAGCACCTCTAGCTTCTTCCTCCATCTTCCATCGATGTGCCCAATGGCTGTGACAACGCGCTTATGCATAAAGCGCTTTCACAATTTCGCATTTCGTGAATCTGGAGATGAGGCATCTTGACTCTCCAAGTCGCGATCCCCGAAAATCCGAAATGGAGCTTATCTAAACTGACTCCTTCCCTCCTCGTGACCACCAGCGGTGACCATAGGCTGTGCCAAAAGGTCGCTTCATATTTTGCGAGTTTCCACACCATGCTCCATTGACTCCAAGTCAGTGAAATTCCAATCGCTTGCCACTTTTCCTATGATTTGACGGTTCATATGTGATCTTGATTCAACAGCTCAGATCATATCGCGATTTCACATATCTCGATTTCGGTGTTCTTGTGGTTATGTTTCTTGTCTCTCCAATTCGCGATTCACGAAACTTCGAAATGGAGTCGGATCAATGGTCCAAATCACACCTTGATCTGACGGCTGCGATTAAATCGTGATTTTGCATATCACGATTTCAGTGGTTATGTTTCTTGCCTCTCCAAGTCGCGATAGGAGAAGCTCAAATATGGAGTCGGATCAACGGTCTAGATCACACCTTGATCTGATGGTTGTGATTAAATCACAATTTCTCATATCGTGATTTCGGTGGTTATGTTTCTTGCCTCTCCAAGTCGTGATAGGTGAAGCTCCGAGATGAAGCTCAGATCAACGGTCCACGTTCTTGGTGATCTGACGGTCTTGATCTTTTCGTGATCTTGCATCTCGCTGTTCCTTAGATGGAGGTTCTCATCACTCCAAGTCGCGATAGGCGAGACTCCGAGATGGAGCTAGATCAACGATCCAGAACAAACCTTGATCTGATGGCTAAGATAGTTTTGCTATTTCGCATATCGTGAATTCGAGAGGTTAGGGAACCCCGTTCCTTTGACTTTCCAGTCAGTGACATGATGATATTTCGCCACATGTCCTTCCTAAATATGGATGGTCCTCCTTCTTTCAGGATTTTGTGAGCCCGCTTCTCCTTGCACTTTAATGAACGTGCAGGTTCTCCCTGATCCAATGATGGTCAGAACATATGCTCATATTTGACGCCTGAGATCTGTCCTCCTCTTCTACGCGTTCTTCTTGTCTACAATCAGATCTAACAGTCCTCCTTCTTTCGGGAATTAAAATGGGATCCAATGATCAGAAATGTTGCTTCTCTTCCTGAGCTTACTTTGTTCCGCTTACTCTGATTTTGCCATCGATGATCTGCCAACAATCCTTTGCACTATCTCTTCTGACCTTATTCGAATCCTCTCTATAGCGTCTTCTCATAATGCCCATCTATTACATACTTTCTGTACTCATGCCATCTTCATTATTGTACTTGCCATCAATGACAACCATACAAGCATGCGTTGTCTATTAAATATTTGTCAACATTTGGAACTTAGGATAAAATAATTATCCATACTTTATACTTTAATAAATATTAATATAATATTCCTTTTTGTCTTAAGCTCCCTAGCTTATCCATTTCCCCTAACTTTTAGCCCCACCCTTTCCCTAACTAGTGGATTTTAGTCCCCCATCTCTTTTATTGTGGTCGGTCTGCGCGTAACGATGTATTTTATATTAATTATGAGACATATACAAAAATAGGTGCACTGACCTTTAACATCTAGGCTCTCCAGCCTAATCAAAACATAAGAATCTTAGCTTATTATAACTGGCTCACCATCCTATAAAATGCAACATATATACAAAATGATCCCTCACCTTGAAATCATGCACACTCAAGTTGTTGCGCACAGTATCTAAGAATGTGCAAACTTCCTCATTCTCCCATGTAGTACATGCATGCACTATTCCATGAAATGTGTATACAAAAAAAAATGATATCAAACAACTCACCAGGTTAAGTACAATTTCATTTACATTTACAATTGGGTTCGACCTGGGGATATTACAATGGGTGACAAATTAAAGGTCATCCATAGTTAGCCATTCATAAGAATCACAATGAGTTAACTATCATTTACCATGTTGATTATGGTGAGTAATGGTTGATTATGGAAAACCATGTTGATTATAATGATTAATGATTGACTATGGTTGGCCATGATGATTGTGTTTAACCATGGTTTACTATGGTAATCTCCCATTGTGATGTTCATCATGGTTGACTAATGTCAAATTTATATAGTAATATCACATTGTGTTGTTCATATTGGTTGAATACTATTGAATTGCTACATTCCTCAATGGAATGTCGCAATGTGACATAACCTTAAATGATCATGAAATTGTGACAGAACCATTTAGGAATGATGCAATTCAACATAATACATCAAATATGTGCGTAAAAATGTGACACAACCATTGAGGAATGAAACTATTTGACATAATTTAGCCTTGAAAATGTTACATCACATTACCACGTTCATTGGGGTTAAATAATTTTGACAAATTTTGTGAATCTTGACATCTCATTTCCATAGAAAGAAAATAAGTTTCCAAAATGTATTTTGGTAATAATGCATTTATTTAAGCTACATATTCATTCCATTCAATATAAAGACTTGTTTATAGAGTGTGTAAACAAAATTAAAATGTGCATTGTCCACTAGTTTTAGAAAAAATCTATATAATATAATATTAACAATTTCAATCATGAAACATTAAATTATTATTTATTTTTCAGAATATTTATAATATTGATATATTATATTAATAATAATAATATTAGAAACACAATATTAATAATATCAATAGTATATTATTAATGGTTTAATAATATTATTAATAGTTATGTCACACTACAAAGACTATGAAGACTCTCTATGATGGTAAAAAAACCCACAGAACAACTCCTACTCAGTCAAAATGGGATACAAAGCCTGGCTAGAAGATAACTCAGTGATACACCCGAAATGGTGGTGGAATCCATTTTGGAAACTTGAATCTTCTCCCAGATGTAAATTAACGCCATGGCTTGCACTGAACAATAAATTTTTGACATGGGATAACTTCCTTAGAAGAGGATGGTGTGGTCCCAACAGATGCCATTTTTGTAAAGAAAACCAAGAAACCATTACTTATATTTTTATCTCTTGTCCCTATGTAGGGAAGGTTGCACATTTAATAAAATATCAGCTAAAAGATAAGGCTAATTGGAACCAGGGCTCCTTAGAAGACTGTTACAGATCTTGGATCCAAGACAAATCAATATCCTTTTATGCAATTCTCCTAGGTATCATGATCTCAAACATCTAGTGGGCTAGAAACAATATTGTTTTCAAAGATAAGTTTGTTCCTCCAAAGGTCTCTACGACAATGTCGCTTAGTCAAGAAGGAGAGTTCAAGGTAGAATGAAGGGCAAGTAGATCTCAGATAGTAATCCCACCTCCCATTGATTACACCATCCCTTGGGGATTCTTTGATGGGGCCATTCAAGGACACCCTACTGCGAAGTGGGGGTGGTTCTTCTCATTAGTCACAACCATTATATTCACATCAGATATGCGCCAGGGGGAGGAAAAAATAACAGAGCGGAACTTATAACACTATGGACCCTCCTAGAAACTACAAAAGAAAAAAAAAACTTGTCAAAGCTACATGTTTTTGACGACTCCAAGTTGGTGATCGATTGGTCAAGGGGTATCAATAATATTCAAAACCCAAAGTTGGCCTCATTTCTAAGAGACATCAAGATTACTTTCAGAGACTTTGAATGGATTTCCTTCGAGCACATTTTGAGGGAACTTAATACAAAGGAATATGAACTCTCAAAGGAATCATTGTAGCTGTAGAAAGGATCCTTCGGTTTTTATGAGTTATTTGAAGGAACACAAACTAAAGCAATGTAATTTCCTCTCTAAATAATTTCTTCTTTTTGTAACATTGTATATGTTTTTGGACAGTTTGAAGAACTTGTAGAAGTTTTTGAAAAAATCCTTTAAAGGCCAGTTTTGAAGTAGAAATATGTATACGATGTATAGATCCTAAAGAAATCCTACAGAGGCTTGACATGAAAGACTACAACATGTACATTCTCCTATGAATATAAAAGTTTTTTTTTTCTTCTGGAAAAAAATAATTATGTTACATTGCTATTTTCATTTAGGGTTATGTCACTTTATAACATTCCTTTAGGTTATGTTTCAATGTGACATTTATGAATTATTTATTTACTATGGTAATCTCCCATTGCGACATTCATTTTTTTTTAATAATGTAAAATTTATACAGTAATATCACATTGCGTCATTCATCTTGGTTGAATAATGTCGAATTTCTACATTCCTCAATGGAATGTCGCAATGTGATATAACCTTAAATGAAAATCACATTGTGATGTAAATATTTACGAATGATGCAATCCAACAAAATACATTGAATATGTGCATCGCAATACGATAAAACCATTGAGGAATGGAGCTAATTGACATAAGTTAGACTTGAAAATGCTATGTCGAATTGCGACGTTCATTAGGATTATGTCACCTTGTGACATTCTTTGAGGGTTATGTTTGAGTGTTGACCATGTTGATTGTGTTTAACCAAGGTTTACTATGATAATCTCCCATTGCAACGTTCATCTTGGTTGAATAATTTCAAATTTCTATAGTAATATTGTATTGCGTCATTCATCTTGGTTGATTAATGTTGAATTTCTACATTCCTTAATGGAATGTGGTAATGTTACATAACCTTAAATGAACATCAGATTGTGAAGAAACCATTTAGGAACAATGTAATTCAACATAATACATTGAATCTGTACATCACAATGTGACACAACCATTGAGTTATGAAGTTATTTGCATAAGTTAGCCTTGAAAATGTTACATCACATTGCGACATTCATTAGGGTTATGTCACCCTTGTGACATTGCTTGAGGGTTTTGTTTGAGTGTTAACCTTAAATAAACATCACATTGTGAAGTATCCATTTAGGAACAATGTAGTTCAACATAATACATTGAATATGTACGTCCCAATGTGATAGAACCATTGAGGAGTGAAGCTATTTGACATAAGTTAGCCTTGAAAATGTTTCGTCACATTGCCACGTTCATTAGGGCTATGTCACCTTGTGACATTCCTTTAGGGTTATGTTTGAGTGTGATTTTTATGAATTATGTCCTATATGGGTTCCAAATTAAAGTTCATACATAGTCAGACATTCATAAGCATCACAATGAGTTAAATATGATTGACCATGCTAATTATGGTGAGTAATGGTTGAGTATGGAAAACCATGTTGATTATAATGATTAATGGTAGACTATGGTTGACCATGATGATTTTGTTTAACCATGGTTTACTATCGTAATATCCCATTGTGGCGTTCATCTTGGTTGAATATTGTCAATTTTATATAGTAATATCACATTGGATCGTTCATATATGTTGAATAATGTCGAATTTCTACATTCCTCAATGGAATGTCGCAATGTGACATAACCTTAAATGAACATGAAATTGTGACGTAACCCTTTAGGAGTGATGCAATTCAACATAATACAAGGAATATGTGTGTTGCAATGTGACAAAACCATTGAGGAATGAAGCTATTTAACATAAGTAAGCCTTGAAAATATTATGTCACATTGCAACATTCATTAAGGTTAAATAATTTTGACAAATTTTGTGAATCTTGACATCTCATTTCCATAGAAATAAAATAATTTTCCAAAATATATTTTAGTGATAATGCATTTATTTAAGCTACATATTCATTCCATTCAATATAAAGACACTGTTATAGAGTGTGTAAACAAAATTAAAATGTGCATTGTCCACTAGTTTTAGAAAAAAATCTATAAAATATAATATTAACAATTTCAATGATCAAATATTGAATTATTATTTAATTTTCATAATATTAATAATATTGATATATTATATTAATAATAATATTAGGAACACAATATTAATAATATTAATATTATATTATTAACGGTTTAATAATATTATAAATAGTTATGTCACATTGCAGAGTTGATCAAATTGCATTATTCCTAAATGGTTATGCGACACTATTTTCATTTAGGGTTATGTCACTTTTTGACATTCCTTTAGGTTATGTTTCAATGTGACATTTATGAATTATTTCTTAACTATGGTAATATCCCATTGCAACATTCATCTTGGTTGAATAATGTAAAATTTGTACGGTAATATCGCATTGAGTCATTCATCTTGGTTGAATAATGTCGAATTTCTACATTCCTCAATGGAATGTCACAATGTGACATAACCTTAATTGAACATCACATTGTGACATAACCATTTAGGAATGATGCAATTTAACATAATACATTAAAGATGTACATCACAATGCAACAAAACCATTGAGGAATGAAGCTAATTGACATAAGTTAGCCTAGAAAATGTGATGTCACATTGAGGCGTTCATTAGGGTTATGTCACCTTGTGAAATTCCTTGAGGGTTATGTTCGAGTGTTAACCTAAAATGAACATTACATTGTGACGTAAAATTTTAGGAACGATTCAATTCGACATAATACATTGAAGATGTATGTTGTAATGCGATGTAACACCTAGTTAAATTAATTAATGATTGTAATTAATTAAATTAAATTAAATCAATTAATTCTTGAACTAAGTAGGTTTTATCAATTATTTAATTATTCTTTTGATTTAAGAAATGCAACAATGAATAAAATTGAGTATTTCATTTGTTGTTGGGGTAGGTATGAATTTATGACAAAGGATAAGTAGATGGGGGAATTGATGATCGGGGAGGGGAATTATAGAAAAGAGGATAAGGAAGGGTGAGTTGGACTAGAGAAGGAGATTATTATTTTGGGGGAAAACAAATAGGAAGCCAAAAAAATAGGAGAAGGGAACGGGTTATAAAAAATAAAATCTTGTGGTTTGTGGGTTTTACAAGTGGACTGGAGTTGTTGGGCTTTTGGGCTCGGGGGCTAGGAAATCCAATTTCCTGGAGCTAGGGAGCCAGAGAGGCTCTGTTCCTAGCTAGCTGAGAGGAATCAGTTTAAGGAAAGTTATCACGCAAGTTATCAACATGCAAGAAAATGAGAAACTTCTTCTTCAACGGGTATTTCATTGATATTTCTATTACTGTTATTACTGTTCTTCTAGGAATGAAAGATCAAATACATACCTATATCTTGAAAATGTGTTAATTTGATTTGAGGTTTAACTATTATTTATACTAGAACATAACCATAAATTAGATTTTAATTTAATGAAAACAAAAACATAAATTAGATAACATTTTTTATTTATTTAAAACCATGAATCCCAGGGTAGGGATTATTACATTGGGTATCAAATCCCCGTTTCAAAATTGAAACCTATGTCTTAACCACCCATATCAGTGAAGGTTGTACAAACTATTCCATAAAACAACTCATAACCTATGCCTAGAAACTCATTATTTACATACCTTACACCCTTGAGGAATTGACCAGAAATGAACGAGAAACCCTGAGTGAACTACCTAGAAGAAACTTATAAGGCAAAGTGTGCAGACAACCCAAAATGATGAGATAATGAATAGCAGGAAGGAAATACTGCACTCTCTCCAAGCCCCTTTCCACCTAAAAGAAATCGAATTTTTTTAAGAGGGGTTAGATTAAAAAATATCATAATATAAATGAGGATTATGAAAGTGGTTATATATTGATCAATATATACAAGGGAATTAATATTTTTTTTTATTCAGAAATACTAGTTTAAAAGAGAAATTGGTATATTATTTTGAATTAAGGGATGCTTCTAATGATCCCTTAAAACTCGATAAGATCAATACGTACAAAGCCCTAATTAAAAGGAAAAAAAGATAATAATAAATAGGAATTTGGGACACTTGGGATCCTTTTTTGGAATTGTCGTGGATTTCCATGGCGCAAAGGTCCTATGATAAGTTGGATCCCGAGTGGTATTGATATTATCTGTCTAGATGAAACTTGGGAGCATGAGGAGTCTAAGGTCCCTAACATGGAAGGATTTGTCTTGTGGTCCGCATGGAACAAAAAATCCCACCGTAGAGGGACAGGAGGCATAGCTTGTTATATTAGAAAAAACATTTCTCCTCACATTCAAAATCATAAGATTGACCCTCTTAATCAATACATTTGGATAGAAATTTCAGACACCAATGCTAAGAATATGTATATAGCAATTTGTTATTTTGCACCTATTAATTCTTATATTTATAAGAAAAATAATCTAGATAAAAATTGTCCCTATAATAATTTAGAACAAGATATTTATAATTTGAAAAATGAAGGTAATATCCTCCTGCTAGGATACTTAAATGCTAGGACTGCAACTAAACAAGATACTCTTTTAAGTGATGACTCCAACCACAATCCTTTATGGCTAGATGAGGACCTTGTTTTATCTAATAGCTACAAAAGAAGCTCTGAAGACCAAATTGAGAATTTTTTTGGTACTGAGTTGGTCAAGCTTTGCACCTCTCAAGACCTAATAATTTGCAATGGAGTAATGAAGTGGCCAAACTCCAACCAAATGACCTATATTCATAGGCTAGTTAGTAGTGTTGTAGATTATGTGATATCTGATATCCCCGTTTCCAACCAAATAACAACTTTTGATCTTTTAAATGACCATGAGCCTGAATCTGATCATAAACATTTAACCCTAACTCTAAAATTTTCCATGCATAGGAACACCATTGAAGAGAATTCTGATAATCAAAGGAATTTGCGCTTTGACAAAAGTAAAGTTGACATTTTTCTTAAAGGATTTAAATAGTAAATTAAAACTCCTAACTTATAAGGACAACATTGAAGAACTCTATCATAATTTTACAACTACCCTTTCCACTTCCATTAACAAGTTCTCTT
>JZKD02S1672822.1:1555836-1570974 GCA_000966675.3 Picea glauca
TGAACAAGATATACTTCTTCCTTTAATTCCCCATTTAGAAAAGTAGACTTAATGTCTAACTGATGTAGATTCCAATTATAATTTTTAGCTAATGCAATCATTCATATAATTGTGTTTAGATTATAGCTACAAGTGAAAAGGTATC
This sequence comes from Picea glauca, assembly GCA_000966675.3. NCBI lineage: Eukaryota > Viridiplantae > Streptophyta > Pinopsida > Pinales > Pinaceae > Picea > Picea glauca. Next base: position 1,555,982 of record JZKD02S1672822.1, read on the forward strand.
TTCATAATTGATTCCCTCTTTCTGTGAATATCCTTTATCAATCAATATTTCTTTATATTTATCTATACTTCCATCGACATTAAATTTTGGTTTGAACAACCATTTGGATCCTATGGGAACTTTATTTTTAGGCAAATTTTCTAATTCCCATGTATCATTTTTCATTATGGACTCATACTCTTCTTTCATTCCATCTCTCCATACTTATTCTCTTTAGCATGTTCAAAATTCAAAGGTTCTATGACATTCATTACTTCAATCATTGAAGCATAATCTTTATACCTCTAAGGTAGTTGAGTTTGGCATGATGACCTGCTTTGCGATTCACTGCTTTCACTTCTTCTTCCTCTTTGTGGTGAATCTTATACTCCTCTTCTTGTACTTTGGCTTCTTATAATGCCCATATCATTGGATTCTTCCTCTTGTTTCTGGTCACGTTCATCATCTACTTATTCTTTGACATTTTCATCGTGCTCATAAGGAATATGCCATGCATCATAACTATCCACCTTATGGCCTTCATCTACATGTTCATGAAATAACACATCTCTACTTGCAAAAACTTTACGTGTGCAAGGATAAAATTTCTTATATGCTTTGTGATCAGAACAATAACCAATAAAAATGCACTTGATTGTTTTTGCATCTATTTTTCTTGTATCTTCTTAAGGAACATGAGAAAAATATTTGCTTCAAAATATTATTAAATAACTTACTGCTGGTTTATAACCATAAAGAGATTCAAAATGAGTTTTATGGTCCAAATTTTTAGGTGGACCTCTACTTTTAAAATAAACAAGAGTACTAATAGCTTCAACCCAAAAACCATTAGTTATATTTTTACCTTTCATCATGCTCTGTGCACATTCCATTAAGGTTATGTTCTTTCTCTCAACTAATCCATTCTTCTATGGAGTATGTGGCACATTATACTGTTGTATAATTCTATGGGCTTTGTTGTACTTGATGAATACACTTGATGTATACTCTTCCCCTTGATTTGATTAGAAGACCTAGATGTATTTTCTTGTTTTCTTCTCAACCATTTTTTAAAACTCTTTAAAGTGTTCAATATGTCACTCTTCTTTATCAGAAAATAAACCCATGTATATTTTGTGAAATCATCAATAAAGATCAAGAAACACTTTTATCCACCAAGTGATTTTTCTGCATAGGACCACACACATTTTTATGTGCAAGTTCAAGAATATCTCTTTTTCTTTTATCTGTATGAGTAGGGAATTATTCCCTATGCATCTTCCCTAATGCACACCCTTCACATGTAAAATATTCATTCTCAAGTAATGAAAGTCCTTCCATGAGTGCTTGTTTTTGAAGTAGTAACAAATAATGATAGTTAAGATGTCCATACCTTTGGTGACATAAAATTTTTGTTTTCATGGTTGTGGATGCCAATGCTTGATGAATATTTTTCTTCACATCAATCTTGTATAAACCTCCAACTCTTAGTATTGTTGCAATAATATTGTAATGATCTTGCATATCTTTTACCACACAATGTGACTTTAAAAAGTCTACCTTCAAATATTTATATATTATGGTAGAAACTGAGATTGATTTCTTCTTTATTCTAGGCACACACATCACATTTTGAATATGTTTAAAACAACCATTTGGTAATGTTACATATGCATCACCATATTCTTTAATTTGATGTTAGCGATCATTTTCAAACCGGTCCTTATTACAAGACATATGTATGGAGGCACCAGAATCAACAAACCATGCATTTGAGTCATCTTTTTCAACAGACAAGGCAACATCTGAAATAAATAATATGATATTTTTGAAGTTATCATTCATTGTTTCTCCTCCATCAACAAAATGACCAGTATGCCTTTTGTTTCTATGTTTGGATTCACGATACTTCCTTTTAAAGTAATCTCTAGACCAATGTCCAAAATTGCCACAGTAAGAACATGCATCATTCCTTCTAACATTAGCATCAAACTTTAGTTGTATCATACGTTGTTGTGGTTTTGCATATGGTGTCTTACTTCCCTTATTTATTTTCCATGGCTTTCCTCTGCAAGGGGATTTCCCTTTCTCCATCAATGATAGATCAAAACTTTGAGACCTTTGATTAAGGTTATTTATCCTTTCTTCCTCCTACATAAGTATAATTTCCAAGTATTCAAAAGTAGGATCCTTCTCCCTTGCCGCAAGACCTATGATAAACATTTGGTACTCTTCTAGCATACCATTTAACATTATAGTGACTAAATAAGTGCTAGATACTTTTTCACCTATATTACAAAGTTTATGTTTGATATCTTTGATTCTTGAAATGAATTCACTGATACTTTCATTATCTTCCATATTAATAGAAATAATATTACTCTTAAAAGAAAATACTCGACTTGTGTTCTTTGACTCATTCAAATATTTGAGCATTGTCCATGTCTCATTGGATGTATTGCAATCTCTGATATGAGGTATGATACTGAATTTTATGGGCATTCTTAGAAACACTCTTTCCTTAGTATCTCGTTTCTCCCAATATTGAATTGATGCAGTTGTAGCTCCTGCAATGTCATCTGGCTTAACTTTATCACCACAGTTATTTTCTAGACATTATACCCTTCCGTTAATTTCTACATTTTGAATTTCCAATTCATATCATTTTCACCATCTAACTTGGTTGTTTTGTTTAAATAGGATTCCTCCACAGGGTTAGCCATCTTAATCACACCTCAAAAAATAATTCCTACAACTTTGAGACTGCAAATTACTTTGTTATGAAAAAAATGACACAATAGGAAAGATTGTGATTTAACGTAGGAGAGAAGATAGAAAAAATGAAATTTATGAAACCACGTCAACCAAAAAACTTTTATACAGATCACCTCACACAAAAGCACCATCGACCAAAAGTATTTCACCAACCAAAGCACGAAACGTGGAAAAAATGGTTCCTCAACTAGGCGTCTCACTCACTCAATCATCTCCTTATCACAACAGTTTCTAGGAAGTGATTAGGTGGCTCTATTTGGGGGCACCCCCATAGTTTCTTTCCAATGGGAAACACTATATACAAACAAAAAAAATGGTTGGATTCTTTCACAATGGAAACAACTAGAGTACGCCAGCTTTAAGGATTTAGTGATTTTGACAACGATGATTTCTGTTCACTTCTTATTCTTTTTGGCGGATCGACCTCTTATGATAAGAAACCTCCCACAGCTTCACGCGAACAATCCAATATCCTCCACGCAGGTCACACACTCGAATTCTCTTTTGCACAAAAATGATGGCTCCTTTCTATAGCATGATGGAAGTGGGAAGATGTGTTCAGTAGAAGACAAAAAAATGGAATATGAGGCCACGATATTCACTTTGCAACTCCTCAAGAAAATGGCTCTCTGTAGCATAACCATGCCTCTAATACAAACCCTCTACACATAATCTTACAAGAATATCCATGCATAACTTAGGCAACGAATGGCGGTGATTCCATACGATTTCTTCCTATCATCAACACAAACGACTCTCTCTTCATGGATATTGTCTTCAAGGGAGCGATCCCTTAACATGACTAACACCAGACTTTGATGGTGGCTGCAAACACACCCAAGCAACGTCTCACGTTCCTCAACTCAGTTTCTTCAACCTTGCTCTTGTACCAAGAAAAAAACTGAAAGACAAAGTTATGGAAAGGTGAGATGTAGCTCAGGTGAGATGCTACTCACACTAGAGAATACCCACACTCTCACTTCACATTCATCAAACCATCATCAGAATACATTTATATGAGTACAACACAATTCAATAGTTGAACAGATTCCTAAAAAATAGGATTTGGACAATAACAAAGTCTAATAATAATTATTTTTAAAATTTCTCCATTATTTCACTAACAAAGATACATAAAATATCATCGATATTAGATACTCTCTTTTTCACTATGAGTGAGTAGGTGGTTCACATCAATCATTTTTCCCATTTCCAAAAAGGTCAAATTTCATTTCACATGGAGGAGTTGAGAAATCAAGTCAACATTATGGGTAAGTTGTTGAGCACATATTTTGAGAAACCATTTCTTGTCCACAAATATAAAAACTTAGTGTAACCGAGGTATTAAAACTAGCATATCTTTGAAGCAAGGGAAAAGAAACACTAAAGTGATATGAGTGGTTATGTTGTTTAAAGACTGTGAAATTTTGTTTTTAGATGGAAAATGAATACTTCAAAAGGTCCATTTTCATCCCACATCTCACAAAATATTTGTAACGATATTGTAACTCCAAGAATGCCCATTGCAATAATTGCGGATATGTGATCATGAATTTTCAAGATAAAAATGGATGAGGAAGAAGAGACAATGATAGACAACGGAGGTGGGAGAAGAAGTGTCCCTTAAAATACTTCTTGTATGTAATTAACCATATGAAAGACTATGGAAAATCCCATAGAACCTACCCAAATGAGATAAATGTTAACTCACATCTATTCATGTTAATTTTACTAAATTATTTATAAATCCCCAATTAAGAGGGTTCTTTGTTCTATTTCTCTACCTTTCAATATTGACAGATTGCTTGTTAATGGAAAGTTCATCTAGAAATGTTAAGTTTATGTGCACCATTCTACTATCCTTGCTTAATTATTCAGGGATTCTATGAGAGTATAGAAATATTTGAATAATAGAAAACCAAAATCATCCATAAAAATGACTCATTAGTATATTAAAGGTGTATAGAAACAAACAACTAGTTATAGACAACTCGTTATTTGACCATAAATTAAATCAAATCTCAATTGAATATTTCACGTATCATTCATTCATACCAAAAGAAAGAGCTATATTGGAACGATACAACTATACCAAGCATGTTTTCAAGTTTTTCAAATTTGTCTCTTGAGGGGAGTTGCTTGATCTTACCAACAATCCTTCTAATCTACATGGATTCACTTGCAACATGAACTACGATTTTGTAATTGCTTCTATAAAAGACAAAGCCATAATGTTTATTTTTTCTACTCTACAAGATATTACATGAGTGTGCATTGAAAGCATAACTTGTAGTTGACTTTTTTTTGTACAAGTACCTATCCTCTCCTAGTCAATGAAGTCAACCTGCCTTAAACTATCATTCATTACAAAATCTAGACCAAAGTACAAAGTTCCTTTAACATATATGAGGATCTTATTCACAACATTCTAATGCTCAAGTTTTGGATAAGTGGTAAGCCAAGAAATAATACTCTCAGGATAGCTTAAGTCTATTATGGTAGTTATAGAATAAATAAATCTTCCTACTAATTGTCTATACGAAGTTAATATACACGATTCAAGTCTTCCCCTACACTCAACTCAAGTCCATATAAATTATCCTTTTTCCAAACTTCAATGGAAATACAATAGTGCAAAATTCCAAGGTCAATATTATTAAATGCTCTACCTAGATGTTCTTTAACCTCTTTTATCAATTAATTAATTAAATGCTCCCAATGCTTCTTAAAGTAGTTAGGATTTATATTCTTCTAGAATTTTCCATGTGCATCTTATTTTTGGAAATAATTCTTTATTAAATACTTATTATTTAAATAAGGTAATTGGAATTCATGCCTCCAAGTGGGACCCACTTCAACCTTCTATAAAATTTTATTTAATAAAATTTTATTTCAAATTTTATAACCGATTGTTTGAAAAAAAAAGTGGTATGTATTTTTATTTTTTTTTTGAACATGATAAGTGACTTCTCAGCCATGGAAACCATTTTATAAAAAATATTCATCATTCTATCTTTTCAACGAGTCCTATTGAGAAACATTAGGAGTTATGGATCTCAACTTATAGCGTCAAGAAGTCGAGGTTCCAAACAAAGTTCCCAGCAAGTCATGAAAATAGAGCTGACTGATATTTTAATTTATGAAATTATGGCCAAATTTCACCTTTAAAATCCATCCCATTGTCTTACTCATCAAATTACCTTTCCAATGAGGTATCACTTTCCCAAATGGACGTCTAGATCGAGAGTTATAAGGTTTGGAAGATCGTGGCTTAGTAGCCATTGATTTGGTTCATGGATCAATCTTAGCCTTTGATTTAATTCCATCCTCTTTAGTCTCACATGAATTGTGGTGGTGGATAATTTAGTGTTTATAATGTAAATCCTTTCCATATCATTTAAGTGAAGTAAAGGAGCTTATGGAGGTCTTAGTATAGATCTTCGTGCCTTATACAAATGTATATCTTGGTAATAGTTTGGTCACTAGGTCATCACCCAGTCAACCTGTGAATGTTTGACACAACACATCCAATCACCACTTAGTCACTTGCCACGTTTCTTGGAGATGTTCCAAAACATAACTTAGGATAACAGAAACAATATTAAAATAAATGAGGAATTTGTGGGGTTACGTGAATGTGGAGGTAGGTACGGAGGTAATACACGACAAAAAGAGTCGTGAACATGTTTGTGTTAAGACTAAGTATAGAGAGGCCACAAGGTTATGAATAATCGAGACGGTCAATAGAGAAGGAGGGACGACCAAGTTGTGGTAAGAGTCCTAAGAATCACTGCGAAAAGTCAGAAGAAGATGGGGTAAGACTTAGTAAAAGAGTTGTAAAAAATTCAAAGTGTTGAACAATTGAGACGACCATATGGATGGGTTGTGGTAAGAGTAATAAGAATCATCATGGACCCACAACAAGTCACAAGAAGATGATTTAAGACTTAGTAAAATAGTTGTAAAAAATCTAATTTTTGAACAATTAGGACGACAGGATGGAGGGGTTGTGGTAAGAGTCATAAGAATCACCACAAACACGCAGTAAGTAATAACAAGATGAGGTAATACTTAGTAAAAGAGTTTTAAAAATTTCTAAGTGTTGGGTGAAGTGAATCAGGAGGACCATAGGTCACAAGAAGATGAGGTAAGACTTACTAAAAGAGTTGCAAGAAATTCTAAGTGTTGATTGAAGTGGATCAGGAGGATCCTAAGTCACAATAAGATGTGGTAAGACTTAGTAAAATAGTTGTAAAAAATTATAAGTGTTGAGTGAAGTGGATAGGGAGGATCGATATCGAGAGGAGGGGCATAGTATATGGAAGAGCGATAAATATCACCGACTGGTGGACCCATGATAACTCATAATAAATTTGAATAAGTTTTGGGGAGTGTTGGAAAATTGGTTTTCATTAATGTCAACCTTAGAACAAGCCCTAAAGAAAATCCCAGAAGCTCCTAAAAATGATGATGATGTGTCCACTTGAAGAATCCTTGAAGAGCCTTAAAGGAGCACTGACATAAGTGTATATAACTCCAAAGTGATCCCCTTATGGTGTAGATTTTAAGCATGGCCCTCACGGGATAATATGACATATGGTTGTTTCCACATTCCCACTTTGAGTTGTATACAAATGGAGCCCACAAGATGTCCAAGATAAAGATTACAAGATGGAGATTGTTGACAGTATTATTTCTGGTCAATTTGGATACCCTATATCTGAGGGATATTTTAAACTACATAACTAACTCAAATGGGATCACAAGATACATGTTTGGAAAGATTATTATGATACCTTTCCAATGGTATATGGAAGTTATAACTCCCTAGGAATGAGGATATATGAGTTTTTCCATCCGACAACCCAACCATAAAATTGAGGTTAGCTCAACTAATTTTTGGGGACAAAATTCCTATAAATACAAGATATAAATTCTCATTTTTAGTGAAACAAACAAAGATATCAAGTTTGAGGTGCGCATAAGGTGTTGGGGTGTCTTTCTAGTGTGTAAGAGAAGTCTAAGGGATTCTCTTAAGGTCTTTCTTATTCTCAAGGTATGCTATAAGGTTGTGATGTTTCCCTGAAGTTGTGATGCTTCCGTGTGCACTTCTATGAGGTTGTGATGTTATCGTATGATCTATTATGAAGTTGTGATGTTGTCGTGAGTAGATGTTTCCATTAGTGGACGTTTTCATTAATGGATTTTACCATCTGTGGATGTTATCGTCAATGATTACACTCTGGAAATGATGTTATGAGGCTTGCTAGGATTTGAAGGATTGTCTATTGAATGAAGAATGCAGGTGAAGTTAGAAGTACTCTGTGTATGAAGATATTGGATTGGTGATATCTTATTGAGTTGGTGCTCAGTTGATGATATTGGTGTCTCTAGTAGGCTGGTGCCTACATCTTATTGAGTTGGTGCTCAGTTGAGGAGATTGGTGTCTCTATTAGGTTGGTGCCTACATCTTGCTCAGTTGGTGCTTAGGTAAGGATATTGGTGTCTCTAGTAGGTTGGCACCTAAAATATTTGTAACAATAGTTTGGTTCATACAAACATTTATTAAAGATAAGTTTTGTGGTTTTCTCCCGCAAGGGTTTCCACGTTAAACTCTGTGCATTGTGATTTGAGTTTATATGTGATTATTTTTTCTCAGTTAATTGAGATCATGTCAGGAGCGACCTAGATCTAGGTCCTTGTCCCCCCAAGAGAATACCTAAACCCCCTACCCAACATCCTCATGTTGTAGAGAACTTGCAACAAGAACAACTAGACATATCCTTTTTGACTCATAGCCTAGTGCAACATATTATCTATGTTGCACTATCTCGAAAGGAGGTATCTTCCAGTGACATTGATAGAGGAGTTGGAGCATCGGCATGCACAAGAGAGTATAGTGAGGAGAGGGCACATGGACATATAAACCATCCATGTGAACCTTATATATGCTCGAGCTGCAGGTAGGCAAGTTATGGGCCTATAGATCCCAGTGGACAACATAGCTTCATGGAGGAGGTTAGTATCTTAACCCTGTCTATGTTCTTGATCATTATATATTTATTTTGTATTTTGTGTATTTATGTATATATTTGATTGCATGTTGTTTTGTAGTTGTTATGTCCCAAAAACAAACCCTCTATGCCTATGGATGCATCAATGCCTAGCCCTACCACTTATGCAACAATAGAGGAACCATGTTCATTGGGTGCACCGTACACACATGCATGTATCACATTTGATATATTCAATATAGTCATTTCTTTATTTTATGACATCCTCAATTTTTTTATATGTTCTCTTGTTTCTACAAGTTTTGGCACTAGGCGATGTCAGGGATTGTCCAACTAGGATGGACAAGTCACCAACGTCACATGTATCATGTGTAAATTTAAATATCATATAACTCTCAAATTGTTTGTGTTAATTTTTTTTAATTTTACTATCTTGTATTAATAGTTCAATTTTATTCATATGTATGCAAGCCACCGATATATTTGTTAGGTATAGTAGAATTGCACCCCCTGGGCACCGGGGTGTTTATTCTGGGTTTCCTTTATCTAGGCCTAGGGTGTTGGAATCACTTGTACATCCTGTGAGGGTCCATCATAGCCCACCTATCTACCACCCACCCCCAACATCACTTTCATCCCCATCGAAAGAGACTGTCATAGTAGAGGTTGTCTCATATCAGGTTGTGCAACCTAGTGCTCCATCTTCCAGTGAATCTCCATTGATGCCTGAGATATTCATGGTGAGATAATGCATTCATGATATTTTTGTATGTTTCATGAATTTTTTTCTACACATATTTGTTTAATTTTGTTGACTTGATATTTGTAACTGATGTAGGGTGGAATTGCAATTGGGGTCACAAAGGAGGGTAACACCCTCACAATTGGCAGTTTCATATGCGGTGAGTTGTCTTAGGTTAAATTACAAAGTATCAATTTGTATGTCTATTAATTCATTGATGAAAACACTTATAATATTATTTATTCTTTGTGTATTCTCCAGAGCGTCGAAGCACGCCCAGGCCTAGAACCTCTCGAGGTGAATTCTTGAGAAAGAGAATAAAGCTATATTTCTAAGATGCTCCTGAGGGTGGTGAGGGTGGAAATGGTCAATAATTGACCAACTACTGCCATTTTGTAGCTAGGCCATGATATAGATGTTTTTTGTGTTAGGGCACTTGTTGTCACTTTTTATATTAGGAACAAGTTGTCATTTTGTAAAAATGTACAATTTAGACAATGTTGAGTATATATATATATACATTTCATGGAACGTTTTTTATGATTCTCATTGTTTCTACATTTAATGTTGATGAATATATGAATTTCAAAGTGTTTGAATTCCAAAGTGTATGAATTTTATGTGTATTAATCCATTGATTTGTTTCTAAAATGATTATAAATACTTGCATTACGCATTAAGGAATAGATTGTGGTGGAAAATATTGCTAAGTGCTAAATCCATAAGCAATTAATGGTTCTCAAGAAGCATTTCTTGCTAATCAACCATGTATCTCTACATCATCGATAGATCATTCCTTCTGAGTTATTTGCATGAATGTTGTGGATATCCATATTATATCTCACATACAACAATATGGACTACCTCTTGAATTATCTCCATCTAAATCCAATGACAATCCACACTCAAATAGTGGTCACTTGAAAATATTGTGACCTTAAAAAAGACATATTACAATAATTTATTATAGAAATAAATTTTCTCATTTATCTATACATAATTGTAAATCACTTAACAATTTCAGGTCAATGTTATTTTCTAGGGAACACACATTATTCCCCTCTTTATATGCATGGGATATATAAAATCATTTGATTTATGTGTAACCCTTCATAAATTCCAAAAAGACTAGTCAAGGACTCATTAATGCACATATTTGTTTATATTGTGTAGTGGGTATATGTAATTTTTGTTAAACCAAACAATTATTAATAACATTTATTCAATATTCCATGATGTCCACTAAACTTATTGATTTGGATCAATATAACGAGAGAGTTCACATGGAAACTAGATCTTAGAATGGGTATCATTTTTCACCTACAAATAAAGGTTTTGAGATTACATTTCATGACACACTATAGAAAGTAATTTTATGCTACCAAAATTCCTCCATGGAGACTCGAAACCATTATTCTTTTCCCTTCACCATATATGAGAGTCTATTGCACATTCCTACCCAATTTTTGGGTTAGAACACACAAGGCGACAAAGGACCCTCCCTAACCCAATCCTAGGAACCCGTTGATGCCATGCCATGCCATTGTCACGCCATTTTCATTCCATGCCAATTCATTCCATGTCATGCCATTGGAATTTCCATTACATTGTCAAAATTTTCTATACCATTCCATTTCCATGTCATTGCCATGCCTTTCCAAGCCATGCCATGCCATTTCCATGTCTTTCCATATCAAAGAATTTCCATGCCAATGATATGCCTTGCCAATACATTCCAGGGCATGCCATTTCCATGCCATTCCATTTCCATGTCATTTCCATGCCTTTCCAAGCAATGTCATGCCATGCCATTGTCATGTAGCTTCCCATGCCATGTCATGTAGTTTCCCATTTTAACCTATATAACAATAAATATAACTTTCCAATGTCATGCCATAAACTTTCCATGCCTAGCCAAGCCAATAAATGATATTAAAACAAAGTTAAAATGGGATAAATATAACAACCCTAACACAAGTAATCATTAAATGAAATGGGGCTGAAAATGAAAGCATAAGCTAGGGTTTAAATAACAATTGCTTGCTGAAATGCAATATGACACATAACAACCCTATAATATTCAAGACATCAAGCAATGGTATGGTATGGTATGCATTGGAAACGATATGGTATCCATTAGCAATGGTATGCTATGGTATGGTATGCATTGGCAATGGTATGGTATGGTATGCATTGGCAATGGTATGAATTGGAAATGGAAATGGAAATGATATGCATTGCATTTCCATTGTATGGTACGCATTGACAATGGTATGGTATGCATTGGAATTGGCAATGGAAATGGTATGGTATGCATTGGCAATGGTATTCTATGGAAATGGCATGGTATGGTATGGTATGGTATGAATTGGAAATGGTATGCTATGGAAATGGTATGGTATGGTATGGTATGCATTGGCAATAGCAATGGAAATGGTATGCATTCCATGCATTGTATTGATATGGTATGCATTTCATGGAAATGGTATGCATTGGTATGGTATGCATTGGCATTGGCATTGGAAATATAAATGAAAATGGTATGGTATGGTATGGTATGCATTTCCATTGGCAATGCCAATGCATACCATACCATTTCCATTGTCATTGTCAATTCCAATGCATACCATACAATGCATACAATGGTATGCATTGTAAATGGTATTGTATGGTATTCATTGCATTGGTATGGTATGCATTGCATGTCAATGGTATGCATTGGTATGGTATGCATTGGAATTGGCATTGGCAATGGTAATGGTATGGTATGGTATGGTATGCATTTACATTGCAAATGCCAATGCATACCATACCATACCATACCATTTCCAATGCATACCATACAAGGAAATGGCAAGGAAATGCATACAATTGTCATTTCCATTGCCAATGCATACCGTACAATGCATACAATGGTATTCATTGCCTTGCCATTGTATGGTATGCATTGGAAATGGTATGGTATGGTATGGTATGATATGCATTAGTATTGGCAATGGCAATGGAAATGGTATGGTATGTATTGGAAACAACAATGGTATGAATTGGCAATGTAAATGGTATGCATTGGAAATGGTATGTATTGTAAATGACAATGGTGGGCATTGGTATGGTATGCTTTGCATGCATTTCATTGGTATGGTATGCATTGCATGGAAATGGTATACACTGGTATGGTATGCATTGGTATGGTATGCATTGGCATTGGCAATGGAAATGGAAATGGTATGGTATGCATTGTCATTTCCAATGGCCACAATGCATATCATACCATACCATGCCATACCATACAATTTCCATTTCCATTTCCAATGCCAATGCATACCATACAATGCATACAATGGTATGCATTGTCAATGTTATGGTATGGTATGCATTGCATGGCAATGTTATGCATTGACATCCACAATGGAAATGGAAAGGGTATGGTATGGTATGCATTTCCATTGCCAATGGCAATGAATACCATATGATACTATACCATTGTCAATGCCAATGCATACCATACCATACCATTGCCAATGCATACCATACAATAAAATGGCAAGGAAATGCATACCATTTCCATTTCCATTTCCAATGCATACCATACCATTTCCAATGCGTACCATACAATGGAAATGGTATGGTATGGTATGCATTGGCATTGGAAATGGAAATAGAAATAGTATGGTATGTATTGGAAATAGAAATGGTATGCATTGGTATGGTATCCATATCATGCATTGCATTGGTATGGTATGCATTTCATGGAAATGGTATGCATTGATATGTTCTGCATTGGCATTGACAATGGAAATGGAAGTAGGAATGGTATGGTATGCATTATAATTTAATTCCAATTCATACCATTTCATTTCCATTTACAATTCCAATGCATACCATACAATGCATACAATGGTATGCATTTCCTTTCGATTGTATGGTATGCATTGGAAATGGTATGGTATGATATGTTATGCATTGCGAATGGTATGCATTGGCATTGGTATTGGTATGCATTGGCATTGGTATGGTATACATTGCCAATGGTATGCATTTCCTTGCCATTTTATGGTATGCATTGGAAATGACAATGGTATGTGTTATCGCACAATTTGTAGCTGGGTCAAAATGGCTATAAGATGGAGGTCAAACTGGCGTAACAGAAACCTATCCCACCCAATTTCACCATGATGGGAAGGTTATTTATCTTTAGGGAGGTTAGGCCCAGGGGAGACGTCCCCGGTAACATGGAGTTTTGAAGAGGCAAAAGTTAAAAGGACAAAGGTAAAGTTCCCCCTTCACATGTCACCACCAAAAACAGATAGTCTCGGCTAAACAACCAATAATGAAGTGAAGCCCCAAAGGAGAACACCTGCCCAGAACAACAAACCAATATATGCAAGCTATAATTCAATGAGTTAGTACTTCATAAGACTATCTGATATTAAAATAAGAAATTATGGCAATAAATATTGACGAAGTCAATGTTTATTAATATAACAATGCAAATAATAGCACTTCCTCAATAGATGTTGAAATGAGATGGCATTCAATGTAACAAATCAACACAACATCAATTAAAGCCTAAATAACCATTCAATTGCTTCTTAAACAAGAAGTTGCTGCATAAAGATGAGATATTCAAGTGTGACGTCAACAACTTTAGGGTTAGCAGTTAGTTAGGGTTTCAATTTAGAAAAAGCGTTTGAGAGTTTGTTTGATCACTTTCGCTTCAATGTTGGAGGTCTAAGATTAGTGCCTTTGGGCTTATGGAGTCAATTTAATAGAGGACGCAAGGGTTGAAGGAGGATGGCTAAGGACTAGAAAGAAAATTTTTGAAGTGTTGCTATGGCAGGGCCCCAGAATCAAATTGCTAGGGGAGAGAGGCTCACTCTGGTGTTGCTAAATCAAGGCCTCATGCTCTCTCCTCCTTCCTTAAGTTAAATTGGAAAAAATGACTAACATGAAAGATAAATCAAGACAAGAGAGTGTAGTGAGGGAGAATGTTGCTACAACAAGTCTCTATCACTAAACCCTAGAAGAAGAACGACCCTAGGTGTAGATAACCTAGGCCTGGGACGTCTACTCCTTGTTGACTTCTAGAAAGTACGACTAGCTCAGGGAGAAGAAGAAATGGGAGTGTAGCTGTGGCTAGGTTCTTTCTTCCTTCTTCAATAGCTAAAAATTTCTCCTTTAGGGGACATGAGACAAGGACCTACTTGTGTGCTTGTCACCTAGGGTTTTGATTCAACAAATTTATAAATACATGTAAGACAATAAGACTACAACCATTCAATCAAGAATTTTTGTAGAAAAATACTTACAATTCATCAAGAAATAACCATGCAAACCCTAGTTGTAACACCTTCCTTCAAGAGAAATACCAAAATATGCCAAAAAATGTCTTCCTTCAACAAGTGCGCCTCCTTAAATCAGTCAATAACCCAAGATAGGGCGCAAATTTCAGACCTCACCAAGTGGTGAGTGAGTGATGATGA
>JZKD02S1672823.1:0-21095 GCA_000966675.3 Picea glauca
ATATAACTTTTAACTTCTTGACTTTTCCCCCCCCTCAGTGTGAGACTATGACCTAGTGGGGGTGCCCAGGCCACTGAGTATCCTCATCACCTTTCTAAGAGGTGGGGGACATTACGTAATCCACATGGGAAATATGGGCTTGCAAAGTTTGACTATAAATGAGGATATCATCAAAGAAGACTAATACAAAATGATGGAGGAAAGTGAAAAATACATGATTCATGAAGCTTTGGAAAGTGGAGGGTGCATTACATAGGATGAAGGGCATGATCAAGAAGTCATAATGGCCTTCATGAGTATGAAAGATAGTTTTAGGAATATCTACCTCCTACATACATATCTGGTGGTATCTAGAATGCAGATCAAGTTTGGTAAAGAATATAGCACCACTCAGTTCATCCAGAAGGTCATCGATGATAGGAATGGGAAATTGATTTTTGATGGTAATTTTTTTGAGGGGGCGGCACCTCCGCTCGAGGAAGATTCGTACCTTTAAGGGGGCGACACCTCCGCTCGAGGAAGATTCGTCACCTGTTGGTAGCCGCCCAAGGATTTGCATGAAACTATCCATCATCTCGTTCCTCTATTGCGTGAGGGATTCCTCAAGCAACATTTTGAAAGGATATCCTGTCACGTCATCTTTATTTTCGCCTACCATGAAAGGTCACTTGGGCATGCGAGAGATTTTAAGTTTTGTCCTCAAGAGAAACAAGCTCGAGACCCAATTCTTTGTACCCTGACCTCGTTGGGGACATGCATTAAGATGACAAGGAGAAGACCGCTCTGATACCACTGATCCAGATTTATGAGCATAACGAAATGAATACAAATTATTAAAATATGATTAACATAGAATAACAAAGATACAATAAAAATGGTTTTCTATTCAATAACGAAATAAGTTGAAACTGTAAGATGCAGTGGAAAACAAGCTTGCTGGAATGGTGGCGGCTTATCTCTGAGAAGAGATGTGACAACTGCACTCATTCGCAAGAAGATGATTACCATGAGGCTCTGAAGGCCTTTTTACAATAAACAATAGTGTTAAAAACCGTAGACATCCAAAAACCTAACCCTAGGAGATGAAGCGCCAAAAGTCATGTGGGCCCCGTTTGGGTAAGTCAATACATCAACTTCCCGGGGTCGTAACTTTTGCATACAATCTCCATTTTAGGCAAACGATATCCCATTGGAAAGGTATCATCAAGGAGATTAATTTTGGGGGCTCAATCATTCCTTTAGCTATCATTGAGAAGATTGATCTTGAAAAACCTTCATTTAGGCCCTCAAAATGGCCCCAGAAGTTAAAACTGCTAAAAATAGTAAATTGCCAAAATTGCCAGAAAACTGTTTTGNTTATAGAAGAGAACAGAATACATCAAACTATCTAAAAATGAAGACCAGATAATTCAGCATAAGGAATGGAGTATACCTCAAACTGCTTGGCATCAGGCCAAGTTACTTTAGGAATCTTTTTCACTTCAATCCACCGATTGTTTCCATCCTTCCCTTATAGACCATGTTGGGAGCCTTCTCTGCACTTCGGTACACAATATTATAGGAATTGAAGTAATTTGTACCAGCTCTGAGCTTATCAAGAGAACACCCTATGAATGGTGGAATAGAATCAGGTTCAGGATCACCTCCATTTTCTGTAACACAAACAAACATTACAGAACTTTTTAAAAATTGAAAAAATCTACTCCAAAAGCAGCAATCTAGTATAAAAAAGCCACACAGTTTCAGTCTTGTTATGTAGTAGGTGATTTGATGCAAAGGCAGAGAGATCTGTCATATATAGATTTAGAACTAAAACATTAGGAAGGAAATCCTCGACGGATCACGGTTTTTAGCTATACTGATTTTAGCCAAAGAAAAACTAACCGAGGGAGCAAGTCACTGTTTTAAGGCCAAGGTTGAATGTAATGTAAAGAGAGTGGTGTATAGACTGTTGTATTTGACTTGTTATTCAAATACATCCAAACAACATACCTTCAAATGCCTCCTCGGGAGTAGGCCTGAAATTTGATGTTTATTTGTATGACAACATATTTGACAGTGAGTTATAAATTCACAGGTCAAATCTAACAGGCATAAAAATGATCAAACAGTGGGTTTGCCTTTCAACGGTTCAGGTAATTAGTCATAATTGTTTGCCTTTCAACAGTTCAGTAACTTGTCATAAATTTTTATAGGTATGGTAACTAGTACTGATAACTTTTCTACGGATAAGGCATGGTGATTGTAGCCCTGGATAGGGACATGGGTTGGGTTTAGATAACTCGTCATATTTACAGGTATGGTAACTAGTACTGATAACTCCTCCATAGTATAATGGATAAGGTGCTTTCCATAGTATAATGCATAAGGTATGGTGATTGGATAGTGATTGTAGCTCTGGGTAGGGACATGGATTCATTGGGTTTTTTTTATTTGGTTTGGAATTTAAACTTTAGATCATAGTGATAGATCATTAATAGAGTAGGTGAACTTTGAAGTGTGCACAAAAATAATTCAATGGTATTGCCAGTATCATTAATAATAGATCTAAAATCAAAATACAAAAGAAATGGACAATTATGAATTTGCATAAAATGTAAAATGAAAAAACTAAGCACACATTCCCAAACCCACAAAGGAGTTGGACTCGAATAACTTCGATACAGACTGCAGAGGTAAGAAGAAGGAGAAGTGCAATTACCAGGTTACACTTCATTTATTCATTTATCGACCTCTTGCAAGAAAGGCCTAGCAGGAAGCAGCGCAGGATGACGTACTCATTGAAGAAGTCCCAGTGGAATCACCACCACCACCCCATGGTCCCAAAGAAAAGCAAGGACTCCAGGCACTGCAGGGAAGAAGGCCGCAAGTTTATTCAAGCCTATCCAAGCTAATCAATCCTACTAGCGCACCATGGATTTCAATGTTTATTCAAGTTGATCCAATCTTGCAAACTGATGAAATCTTGCAAACTTTCATCAGTCGAACCAATCCTGCAATCCTCCACTTGTGGGCGCACCTGCTCCAATATTCCTTCACCCCATTGGAGTTTGGGACAATCTAATATGTAAAGCTCCCTTAACAACATACATTGTTCAAGGCCTTCCAACTTTTCTAACTCGCTGCACTTAAAAACATATAATGATATGAGCTTTCTTAATTGCGCCAACCCTCGTATGCTCTTCTCCTTCACACAACCATCTATCCACAATTTCTTCAAAGATACAAATGTTTCCATGCTGGGCAGAGTCTCTAATTTTTGGCACCCATCAATACAGAGCCTTTCAAGTTTTGTGAGACCCGAAAACCCCTTTATTTTCCTCAAATTAGGACAATGTACAAATTCCAATTCGATGATTGTATTTGGCAGTATTCCAACATTCACAAGATCATCGCACCCTAAGAATTGAAGAATTTCAAGGTTGGGACAATACCCTTCATTTAACGGTACTTCTGATATTCTTGTGTATTCCAGTATTATCTGTCGGAGCAGAGGCATGCGTTTCACAATGGAAGAGTGTAATGTTCCTCTTTCTCCTTTAATGACCTTTTTAAAGGGCAGTTTGCGTAACGGACAATGATATACATCCAGATTAGTCAACTGAGTCAACTGTCCAAGGGAAGCCGGCAAACATTTCAGTTCATTGCAACGGCTGATTAGCAATTTCTTCAAGTTCCTTAAGTCACCCAGGGAAAACGGTAAACATTTCAATTCCTCGCAGCCCCATATAGTCAATTCCTTCAAGTTACATAAGTCGCCCAAAGAAGGCGGTAAACATTTCAATCCCTTGCAGTCCCATAGAGTCAATTCCTTCAAGTTCATTAAGTCGCCCAACGAAGGCGGCAACCTATCCAGCAAAGGGCTACCTAGTTCCAGAACTTCCAAATTGCGTAGCTCTCCAATTGCACTTGGCAATTCTTTTATGTCTGTACCATTTAACTTTAGTGTTACCAAGGACTTTTGATGTGCCACTTGCTGAGGCAATATTTCAATTTTCTCACACTTGGAAAGATCTATGTACTGAAGTGTGCTTATTTTTCCTAGTGTTTCGCTTCGGAGAGTTACTTTATTGCAGCCATTCAAATCAAGATATTTAAGCTGAGTTAAATTTCCGAAGGACTTTGGAACCCTGTCCAATTTCGTGCAGCCAGCCAGAACAATATGTTGGAGGTTTGATAAATCACCAAAGGAATTTGGCAATGATATCATTTCTGAGCAGTTTTTCAACACCAAAGCCTTCAACGATTGCAAATCACAGAATTCTTTTGGCAATTTTGTCATCTGCACATTAATTCGCTTAAAGGAGGAATTGCCATCGATCACAATCCGTTCAAGATACTTCAGCTGCCCTATGGACTTTGGAATATTAAGGAGGGGTGCAAAAATCTCTAACTCCCGCAACTGCAAAGGCGCCTGCAAAGAGATATATGGTATAATAATTGTTCCAGGTAGATTTCAAATTGAATCCAATCAGCAAATTGAAGTATGGGACATCTTTGATTTCGAGTAAAGTATCCTCTTTTATCCAACCATTTGAAAATTTAATTTATAAAAATAACCTGTAACCTTTAAATAAAAAACAACTAAAATATAATGTAATATTAATATCAATAACGACAACTATACACGTTAACGTTAATAAAACAAATTTTAAGTGTGATTCATCTTGCCATAATGTTTTTAATTGGCTCCCTTACACTAACGTTAATAAAACAAATTTTACCTGTGATTCATCTTGCCATAATGTTTTTAAGATTTGGGAACTCTACCATCCTCAAAACGAGATCCAAAAGAGCATCTTCAGCATCAACAAGTTGCAACCTTCTCATACTAATAGCGCTATATACATCTTCGGCATGATTTTCACTCAGAACCATCCTAATTCCCCGCACGGTTGTTCCCTTTCCATTTTTGAAAAAAGATAGTTATTAAGTGTTCATTCTTGAAAGAATGAAAAGAATTGAACCAATTGAGCCAAGCTTTTTATTAAATAATTTATAAAACAATGCATGATTGAGGACTTACAGATGAACGATGCAACAAATCATCAATGGCGTTTTCTGTCCAACGCCAGAGACGACGCGGCAATTTTGAATCCTCAGCGATATCTCTCCCCATATCTCGAAGGTGGTCATGCATATGTATGCCATTTAAACTGTCCACTTCTACAAGACTCTTGTTCTCTAGAGTTTGAAACCCCCGCCTTCCATTCCAGCCTGATGCGTCCCAAATTCTTATGGCGGTATCCCTGTTTTGCCCTATGAAAAAACATGCAATATCTAAGAATATTTGTTTTTCCTCCTTATTGAGAGCATCGAAACTAATTTTAAGCCTTTGCTTTATTTCACTCGGAAGTATTTGTCGAACACTCCTCAATTCGTCTTCCCAGCCAATTATGTCTCCTCCATAAAGAAGTGCCCCAAATACTTTCAAAGACAAGGGCAACCCATTACAAGAATCTAAAAACTTATCTACCAGAGATTCAAAACCCTGGTTTGGATAGGGCTGGCTGAAGGCATAGGAGCAGAAGAGCTCTCGAGAGTGTTTTGTGTTAAGCCCGGTTAACGTATAAATGGATGAATTTTCAACTCTTAAGCTTCTGAGAACATGCTTATCTCTAGATGTAATCAATATTATGCTACTTGAGCGGAGATCGTGACTTTGAACTGGCAAAAGTGCATCGACCTGATTCACATCGTCTACATCATCTAAGACTATTAAGGCATTAGAAGATTTGAGAGGCTCTATGAGCATCCCTTTACCTTCATCAACACTGTCTATTGACTCATCGGATGAAGTCAACGCCTTTAAAAGTTTTCTCTGCAACGAATTTAAAGAGCATTTAGCTGCATTCTCTCTGATGTCAGATACAAAGCAGGATCTCTGATAGTCTGAATTCTTCCTATTGAAGAATTCTTTTGCTAACGTTGTCTTTCCTATGCCACCTAATCCCACGATCCCAAAGATCTGAGGTTTCCCTCTCTGTTGTTGCTGCAATAAGACTGTATCTTCAAAATCTTTCAGCTTCTCATCCAAACCTGTTGGATATTTTGCCACGTGCAAGTCTGGCTTTTTCACCATTCTGGACAGACATTCAACAAGCTTATCTAGCAGCTCCAGCTCCAACTCGGCGCTAGTTATTCAAAAGAAAATAGATAGTACTAGTGAGAAACAAAAGTCTATGACTATTTATCCAACATAAAATACTACCATATGGAGAGGGAATGTTTGAGTTCTTACCCACTGCGCGCCTCCAGCTCGAAACCACTGTTGTCTGCCACACGAGCAAGTGCATTTCTCCAGCTTTCAATAGTGCTGAAGTCATATCGCAGTTTCTTTTTATGGGCTTGAGGATCAGTTTTCTTCTTTGCTAACTGTTGTAGGGCTTGAGCATAATTTCCATCCTTGCCCCGCGTCCACCGAACCTCAGCGGGCGTGACACGGTAGAAGATTGGAATAATGGGAGCTTTTGACTCCAACATCATTAGGAGCTCATTAAGGCACCAGTAAGATTCAGCGTATCTGGGAGAGAAGATCGCTACATGGACCGAGGCGGTTCTAATAGCGTGTTCTATTTGACAAGGAAAATTGTATCCCTGTTGCATCTCCTCCTTATCCAGAAAGGCTCTCAATCCATTTGAGAGAAGGCGGAGGTAGAGAGGCCTCGCGAAGGTTTCCTTAACATCAGGGCCACGATGGTTTATAAACACATCGTACCACTGACTGTTGTTGGACTGAGCAGCGGTGGAGGAGGATGCAGCCATTGCCAATTGGCAAATATAAAATAGAATTAGGAATGGGGTAACTGGAAAGATGGTCGACGCTATGGAGGAAAATCGCAAGGGAGGAGATGAGTAGAGAAGCCCTGATAAATTGCGGGGAAGTTGAACTGAAAAACAGAGCTGGTTTGCAGAGGTCTATATAAACATTGAGGAGAAGATTGCAGCATATGAAGAATAAAAAGCGATGGAAACACTCCGCTCCTTGTTCATAAGCGCTTACACACCCAATAAAATAAGATTCTCTGGTCGCTGTCTATCAGTCATACGCATTTTCATTTGAAAGAATAGTCCTCAAACATCAACTTGGATTTTTTTAAGGAGTAGTGGCCGACCATCAACCGCGCCAAGCTTATCTCTTCAGACAAGCTGTAAGGGTGGCCGACCATCGACCGCGCCAGCTTATATCTTCACGGGTGGCTGATCATCAACCGCGCCAAGTCGATCTCTTCAGGCAAGGTTGGTCGGCCATTAAAATGAGTTAGATTTATTGGAATAAGTAAGTGACAGGGCTTATCATTTGGAATTTGGTAAAACAATAATTTGAGCAGGGTTTCCCTGGGTGTATAAGACTACCCAACCAACCAACCTTCAGCACTAAGCAAGCTTGTGATAAATACAAGCTTGCTATAAATATAGGTAGAGTCTATACGTTTTTGAAAGTTTCAAGTTTCAATGTATAAGCTCTATTGCATTAAAATTCTAAAACAGATATTATAACAATCTATTTGATNTTATAGAAGAGAACAGAATACATCAAACTATCTAAAAATGAAGACCAGATAATTCAGCATAAGGAATGGAGTATACCTCAAACTGCTTGGCATCAGGCCAAGTTACTTTAGGAATCTTTTTCACTTCAATCCACCGATTGTTTCCATCCTTCCCTTATAGACCATGTTGGGAGCCTTCTCTGCACTTCGGTACACAATATTATAGGAATTGAAGTAATTTGTACCAGCTCTGAGCTTATCAAGAGAACACCCTATGAATGGTGGAATAGAATCAGGTTCAGGATCACCTCCATTTTCTGTAACACAAACAAACATTACAGAACTTTTTAAAAATTGAAAAAATCTACTCCAAAAGCAGCAATCTAGTATAAAAAAGCCACACAGTTTCAGTCTTGTTATGTAGTAGGTGATTTGATGCAAAGGCAGAGAGATCTGTCATATATAGATTTAGAACTAAAACATTAGGAAGGAAATCCTCGACGGATCACGGTTTTTAGCTATACTGATTTTAGCCAAAGAAAAACTAACCGAGGGAGCAAGTCACTGTTTTAAGGCCAAGGTTGAATGTAATGTAAAGAGAGTGGTGTATAGACTGTTGTATTTGACTTGTTATTCAAATACATCCAAACAACATACCTTCAAATGCCTCCTCGGGAGTAGGCCTGAAATTTGATGTTTATTTGTATGACAACATATTTGACAGTGAGTTATAAATTTGACAGGTCAAATCTAACAGGCATAAAAATGATCAAACAGTGGGTTTGCCTTTCAACGGTTCAGGCAACTAGTCATAATTGTTTGCCTTTCAATAGTTCAGTAACTTGTCATAAATTTTTATAGGTATGGTAACTAGTACTGATAACTTTTCTACGGATAAGGCATGGTGATTGTAGCCCTGGATAGGGACATGGATTGGGTTTAGGTAACTCGTCATATTTACAGGTATGGTAACTAGTACTGATAACTCCTCCATAGTATAATGGATAAGGTACTTTCCATAGTATAATGCATAAGGTATGGTGATTGGATAGTGATTGTAGCTCTGGGTAGGGACATGGATTCATTGGGTTTTTGTTATTTGGTTTGGAATTTAAACTTTAGATCATAGTGATAGATCATTAATAGAGTAGGTGAACTTTGAAGTGTGCACAAAAATAATTCAATGGTATTGCCAGTATCATTAATAATAGATCTAAAATCAAAATACAAAAGAAATGGACAATTATGAATTTGCATAAAATGTAAAATGAAAAAACTAAGCACACATTCCCAAACCCACAAAGGAGTTGGACTCGAATAACTTCGATACAGACTGCAGAGGTAAGAAGAAGGAGAAGAAGTTCAATTACCAGGTTACACTTCATTTATTCATTGATCGACCTCTTGCAAGAAAGGCCTAGCAGGAAGCAGCGCAGGATGACGTACTCATTGAAGAAGTCCCAGTGGAATCACCACCACCACCCCATGGTCCCAAAGAAAAGCAAGGACTCCAGGCACTGCAGGGAAGAAGGCCGCAAGTTTATTCAAGCCTATCCAAGCTAATCAATCCTACTAGCGCACCATGGATTTCAATGTTTATTCAAGTTGATCCAATCTTGCAAACTGATGAAATCTTGCAAACTTTCATCAGTCGAACCAATCCTGCAATCCTCCACTTGTGGGCGCACCTGCTCCAATATTCCTTCACCCCATTGGAGTTTGGGACAATCTAATATGTAAAGCTCCCTTAACAACATACATTGTTCAAGGCCTTCCAACTTTTCTAACTCGCTGCACTTAAAAACATATAATGATATGAGCTTTCTTAATTGCGCCAACCCTCGTATGCTCTTCTCCTTCACACAACCATCTATCCACAATTTCTTCAAAGATACAAATGTTTCCATGCTGGGCAGAGTCTCTAATTTTTGGCACCCATCAATACAGAGCCTTTCAAGTTTTGTGAGACCCGAAAACCCCTTTATTTTCCTCAAATTAGGACAATGTACAAATTCCAATTCGATGATTGTATTTGGCAGTATTCCAACATTCACAAGATCATCGCACCCTAAGAATTGAAGAATTTCAAGGTTGGGACAATACCCTTCATTTAACGGTACTTCTGATATTCTTGTGTATTCCAGTATTATCTGTCGGAGCAGAGGCATGCGTTTCACAATGGAAGAGTGTAATGTTCCTCTTTCTCCTTTAATGACCTTTTTAAAGGGCAGTTTGCGTAACGGACAATGATATACATCCAGATTAGTCAACTGAGTCAACTGTCCAAGGGAAGCCGGCAAACATTTCAGTTCATTGCAACGGCTGATTAGCAATTTCTTCAAGTTCCTTAAGTCACCCAGGGAAAACGGTAAACATTTCAATTCCTCGCAGCCCCATATAGTCAATTCCTTCAAGTTACATAAGTCGCCCAAAGAAGGCGGTAAACATTTCAATCCCTTGCAGTCCCATAGAGTCAATTCCTTCAAGTTCATTAAGTCGCCCAACGAAGGCGGCAACCTATCCAGCAAAGGGCTACCTAGTTCCAGAACTTCCAAATTGCGTAGCTCTCCAATTGCACTTGGCAATTCTTTTATGTCTGTACCATTTAACTTTAGTGTTACCAAGGACTTTTGATGTGCCACTTGCTGAGGCAATATTTCAATTTTCTCACACTTGGAAAGATCTATGTACTGAAGTGTGCTTATTTTTCCTAGTGTTTCGCTTCGGAGAGTTACTTTATTGCAGCCATTCAAATCAAGATATTTAAGCTGAGTTAAATTTCCGAAGGACTTTGGAACCCTGTCCAATTTCGTGCAGCCAGCCAGAACAATATGTTGGAGGTTTGATAAATCACCAAAGGAATTTGGCAATGATATCATTTCTGAGCAGTTTTTCAACACCAAAGCCTTCAACGATTGCAAATCACAGAATTCTTTTGGCAATTTTGTCATCTGCACATTAATTCGCTTAAAGGAGGAATTGCCATCGATCACAATCCGTTCAAGATACTTCAGCTGCCCTATGGACTTTGGAATATTAAGGAGGGGTGCAAAAATCTCTAACTCCCGCAACTGCAAAGGCGCCTGCAAAGAGATATATGGTATAATAATTGTTCCAGGTAGATTTCAAATTGAATCCAATCAGCAAATTGAAGTATGGGACATCTTTGATTTCGAGTAAAGTATCCTCTTTTATCCAACCATTTGAAAATTTAATTTATAAAAATAACCTGTAACCTTTAAATAAAAAACAACTAAAATATAATGTAATATTAATATCAATAACGACAACTATACACGTTAACGTTAATAAAACAAATTTTAAGTGTGATTCATCTTGCCATAATGTTTTTAATTGGCTCCCTTACACTAACGTTAATAAAACAAATTTTACCTGTGATTCATCTTGCCATAATGTTTTTAAGATTTGGGAACTCTACCATCCTCAAAACGAGATCCAAAAGAGCATCTTCAGCATCAACAAGTTGCAACCTTCTCATACTAATAGCGCTATATACATCTTCGGCATGATTTTCACTCAGAACCATCCTAATTCCCCGCACGGTTGTTCCCTTTCCATTTTTGAAAAAAGATAGTTATTAAGTGTTCATTCTTGAAAGAATGAAAAGAATTGAACCAATTGAGCCAAGCTTTTTATTAAATAATTTATAAAACAATGCATGATTGAGGACTTACAGATGAACGATGCAACAAATCATCAATGGCGTTTTCTGTCCAACGCCAGAGACGACGCGGCAATTTTGAATCCTCAGCGATATCTCTCCCCATATCTCGAAGGTGGTCATGCATATGTATGCCATTTAAACTGTCCACTTCTACAAGACTCTTGTTCTCTAGAGTTTGAAACCCCCGCCTTCCATTCCAGCCTGATGCGTCCCAAATTCTTATGGCGGTATCCCTGTTTTGCCCTATGAAAAAACATGCAATATCTAAGAATATTTGTTTTTCCTCCTTATTGAGAGCATCGAAACTAATTTTAAGCCTTTGCTTTATTTCACTCGGAAGTATTTGTCGAACACTCCTCAATTCGTCTTCCCAGCCAATTATGTCTCCTCCATAAAGAAGTGCCCCAAATACTTTCAAAGACAAGGGCAACCCATTACAAGAATCTAAAAACTTATCTACCAGAGATTCAAAACCCTGGTTTGGATAGGGCTGGCTGAAGGCATAGGAGCAGAAGAGCTCTCGAGAGTGTTTTGTGTTAAGCCCGGTTAACGTATAAATGGATGAATTTTCAACTCTTAAGCTTCTGAGAACATGCTTATCTCTAGATGTAATCAATATTATGCTACTTGAGCGGAGATCGTGACTTTGAACTGGCAAAAGTGCATCGACCTGATTCACATCGTCTACATCATCTAAGACTATTAAGGCATTAGAAGATTTGAGAGGCTCTATGAGCATCCCTTTACCTTCATCAACACTGTCTATTGACTCATCGGATGAAGTCAACGCCTTTAAAAGTTTTCTCTGCAACGAATTTAAAGAGCATTTAGCTGCATTCTCTCTGATGTCAGATACAAAGCAGGATCTCTGATAGTCTGAATTCTTCCTATTGAAGAATTCTTTTGCTAACGTTGTCTTTCCTATGCCACCTAATCCCACGATCCCAAAGATCTGAGGTTTCCCTCTCTGTTGTTGCTGCAATAAGACTGTATCTTCAAAATCTTTCAGCTTCTCATCCAAACCTGTTGGATATTTTGCCACGTGCAAGTCTGGCTTTTTCACCATTCTGGACAGACATTCAACAAGCTTATCTAGCAGCTCCAGCTCCAACTCGGCGCTAGTTATTCAAAAGAAAATAGATAGTACTAGTGAGAAACAAAAGTCTATGACTATTTATCCAACATAAAATACTACCATATGGAGAGGGAATGTTTGAGTTCTTACCCACTGCGCGCCTCCAGCTCGAAACCACTGTTGTCTGCCACACGAGCAAGTGCATTTCTCCAGCTTTCAATAGTGCTGAAGTCATATCGCAGTTTCTTTTTATGGGCTTGAGGATCAGTTTTCTTCTTTGCTAACTGTTGTAGGGCTTGAGCATAATTTCCATCCTTGCCCCGCGTCCACCGAACCTCAGCGGGCGTGACACGGTAGAAGATTGGAATAATGGGAGCTTTTGACTCCAACATCATTAGGAGCTCATTAAGGCACCAGTAAGATTCAGCGTATCTGGGAGAGAAGATCGCTACATGGACCGAGGCGGTTCTAATAGCGTGTTCTATTTGACAAGGAAAATTGTATCCCTGTTGCATCTCCTCCTTATCCAGAAAGGCTCTCAATCCATTTGAGAGAAGGCGGAGGTAGAGAGGCCTCGCGAAGGTTTCCTTAACATCAGGGCCACGATGGTTTATAAACACATCGTACCACTGACTGTTGTTGGACTGAGCAGCGGTGGAGGAGGATGCAGCCATTGCCAATTGGCAAATATAAAATAGAATTAGGAATGGGGTAACTGGAAAGATGGTCGACGCTATGGAGGAAAATCGCAAGGGAGGAGATGAGTAGAGAAGCCCTGATAAATTGCGGGGAAGTTGAACTGAAAAACAGAGCTGGTTTGCAGAGGTCTATATAAACATTGAGGAGAAGATTGCAGCATATGAAGAATAAAAAGCGATGGAAACACTCCGCTCCTTGTTCATAAGCGCTTACACACCCAATAAAATAAGATTCTCTGGTCGCTGTCTATCAGTCATACGCATTTTCATTTGAAAGAATAGTCCTCAAACATCAACTTGGATTTTTTTAAGGAGTAGTGGCCGACCATCAACCGCGCCAAGCTTATCTCTTCAGACAAGCTGTAAGGGTGGCCGACCATCGACCGCGCCAGCTTATATCTTCACGGGTGGCTGATCATCAACCGCGCCAAGTCGATCTCTTCAGGCAAGGTTGGTCGGCCATTAAAATGAGTTAGATTTATTGGAATAAGTAAGTGACAGGGCTTATCATTTGGAATTTGGTAAAACAATAATTTGAGCAGGGTTTCCCTGGGTGTATAAGACTACCCAACCAACCAACCTTCAGCACTAAGCAAGCTTGTGATAAATACAAGCTTGCTATAAATATAGGTAGAGTCTATACGTTTTTGAAAGTTTCAAGTTTCAATGTATAAGCTCTATTGCATTAAAATTCTAAAACAGATATTATAACAATCTATTTGATGCTTAAAGCTTGCCCTTTCTTCGAGTGAAATCAATCCAGACTGAAACTCAACTGTCCGCAGCTTGACACGCACTAAAAAAACACAAAAGATCTTTAGGAAAAGATGTTAACCTGCAAGGCTATGCAACGCATGTGGAGTAAAACTAAACATACACCCACTGAAAAGGACAAACTGGTCATCGCTGATCGCTCTACGAAGGGAAAAATAATGGAGTGGAGTCCACTCGACACATAGGCTGTTCCGAAAGTTAAAACAATGCAATGAATGGGGACACCGTCACAAGCTAAACGAAAAAGATGCTTACAGTTCATTGCCTGTCCAAAAGGGGAAAATAATATTTAAAAGACGCCCTTGAATGAAAGATGCTTATTGCATACCCAATAATATTATTAAATTTTAAGTTTAAAATATTTTATAATAATATTAAATAAATAAAATAGGGGGAGAGTACCAAGTTGGAGGACTTTCTAGATACAACCCAAGGTTCAAAGCATTTATACGTTATAAAAATCGAGAATGGAAATGTGTTTGTAAAAGAAGTTCAAAGAGACATGAACCTAAGAGATGAGCCTAAGAGATTACATCTTTAAAAATAATATAGAAATGAGTTTCTATAAAGGAAAATAACTAAAAGAAGGCAAAGACAAAATAACCTTTTTTTATTTGCTACTTGTTTCTCACAGGCGGGAGAATAAAAACTAAGAGAGGGTCTACTTTAATCTGGGGCATTTAAGTTGGACCACACCAACTTTTATCATGGTTAGATTTTTTAGTGTCTTTCGAGTTTAGAGCTTGGGTGGTCATGCATAACTAGACCCATCGAAATCGGCGGCTCTATTGAGATTTAACCAAAGACAAAATAATGTTGAAAATATTGATGAAATGACATAGTTTCATTTGGTATTGGATTTAGTAAAAGTCTGATTCATTTCCTAGAGTAAATTCGATTCTTCATGGGCTGCATAAATATATTATTAGTAAAAATAGAATTTTGGGGAAAGGATAAAATCATTTCTCCCAACCACTGAAGCTAAAATCAATTCACAAATAAATAATTCTATAATGTGATAAAGCTCCACTTATAGCAACCATCACAAAAACCTTTGTGCAAATCATAAATACACACAAATGCATATTAAAAAATAAAATAGATAAATGATAAGAAAATATAATTACCATTCTAACAAACAACTAATAAATTAAGGTAATATGTTTATATTAAGGTTAATTATAACATGTTGCAATTAACATATTCAAACCTAATCCAAACAACTAATAAATTAAGGTAATATGTTTATATTAAGGTAATGTGATAATATAAAGGTTAATTATAACTTGTTGAAATTAATATATTCAAACCTAATCCTATCAATGTTAGGAAAGTAAAATCATTCATGCACAACAACAACAACAACAATGATAATGA
Source organism: Picea glauca (assembly GCA_000966675.3). Taxonomy (NCBI): domain Eukaryota; kingdom Viridiplantae; phylum Streptophyta; class Pinopsida; order Pinales; family Pinaceae; genus Picea; species Picea glauca. The sequence continues at coordinate 15,103 of JZKD02S1672823.1, forward strand.
TGATAATGATAATGATGATGATGATGATGATGATGTAATTTTAAGATCACAACCAAGCCAAACACTAAATTGGTGTATGGGATCCCATTGTTGGGACAAAAGACCTCCTTTGCGTAACAATTTAACTACTAAAACTTACACAAGTGTACATACCATAACCCCCTCTAGATTTGAACAATTTAATAAAATGTTTTCATCATAACCCATTACCAATATCCTAAATTTCCAAGAACAAGGACATATACACATTACTTAAAAGAAATTGCACTAACCAAAATTTTCAATATTTACCCTTGTTTTATGTGTGCAAGAATGTCACAATCAAATCAACTACTCTATGAATGGATTTACTCGATAAATCATATAACAACAATATAAATGGATTGTTAGTGATGTTGCATATTACATTTATGCATATGTTTCTTTTGTTTGTAACCTACCATTTAACATTATGTAAAGTAAATATATATTTTATAGGCCATCTCTACTTTATCATCATGGATAGAAACATTGGTTATAGACATTGTGTCTTTCTTGTGTATGAGGGGTAATTAGACAATTTATTCCATGCCCATATCTTGATATAATAATGTTATTCCAACGAAGAGTGGTCAATGAATATAATAGATTGAATATTTTTGTCCAAATAAATCACAAATTTTTTTAGCATTTACCATTTTTCCTTAGCAGGTAAATGAGGCGCTTCAAACGTCGTTTGATACAAACAGATATGACAAGCATATTTAAACTAAATTGATCGAGAAACTTAAATAATCAACTTTAGTTGAGTCTCCATATATGAATCATGAACGTTGTTGTTTATGACAGTAACATAAAAAAATAGGAAGTCGATGGAAGTTCCAAAGACATAGATTGGGGTGATATCAGATTTAGTTATGTAATAGGTGTTGAGGTTGATGGAAGTGTTGTTGAACAACTAATATGGTTTATGTTATCACCAATTCTTGCAAGGGGGGTGTTTCTCTCCAGTTTCGGGCCTTTGGTGTAAAATGCGAAGAAATGGGGTTTAAAAACCCATCAAATGTATTTTAGTCCAAGGTCGCAGCCATGAGCGCCAACCATAGCATGCAGAAGTCCATTTTGGGCTTAAAATCAAGCGAGCGGGCATTTTTGTTTTCAATGGCGAGGATCCATCGATGGAGCAGATCAACGGTCGACGGGTAATTGAGATCAACGGAGCTGCGCAAGGTTTAGCACAAGAGATAGTGCCCATATCACCGAAATGATCGTGGTCGTCCGATCTTGCAGGGACGGATGGCAGCTAGTTGGCGTTTCAGGAATTGACCTTTCGGGGATCGCAAGTTGGGAGAACAGGGTTCTCCCTTGGGTTTCAAAACCCCGAAACGTGAAATGCGAAGCCCCAGGAGCCTAGCCCACGGTCATGGCCCTTCGTCACTCTTCCTTTCATGGGGGGGGTGTCCAGAATGGTGCCACAAGTTTCAACGCTTGGGATTGAAGCGCCAAGCTTTCTGACACACATTAAATTCTGAACCACCCTTGCCATCCTGCCTTTAATGAAAGGGGGGGGGGGTCTGGAATGAGGTGGTTTTGAAAGTGCCCCTCCCTCCTGTCATGTCGCCCTCCCATGTTGCTGAACCCTCTCCCACCTTAAACCTCTTACCGCTTCCCCCTCTGCTTACCGCCTTCGTCTCCCGGTGACAAGTGTCCCTCACTCCTCTCTTATTCCCTCATCACATCTCCCTCTTCCATTCCTCCTCACCCCCTCACACCTGTTTCCCACTTAGCACCATTTTGGCCCACCTCATTCCCTTTTTCTCTCTCCTTTCCTGACACCTGTACCCTCCTTTGCTCCGCGCCACCTCCACCCCTTATGTCCCCACTCACCGACCCATCACAATTGCGCCCTCCTCGTCACCTCTCCATGACACTTCACCTCATCGCCCGATGTCCTAGCCTCGGTGTCCCCTCAACTTGGCCACCTTTGTTTGATTTTGCTCGCACCATCACCTCGCCAGGGCCTCTTTCACAACCGATTGTCGAGTCCCTCTGTGAAGGTCTAGCTCAGTTCCAGAAGGCAGAAAGTGGCTCCCGTGTCCTCCGAGTGCCAAGTTTGACTCATGCTAGTTCTGACCCCAAGAAAGCAGTTATTGTAGCAGGTGGTGGCGGTTGAATTTCGTCTCCACCATAAATGGAAGGTTCGGAAAGGGACTGTCATCTTGTCAACTTGTTGCAGGCCCGTTCTAGAACACAGTTGCGTTTGACTGAAGTGCACAATTGTCCAGAGACTGCATGCATAGTCTGCCAGTAAACATGCAGACGTAATGCCTTTAATGTAGTGTCTCGAACCCGCTGTCGTTGTTTTTCTTTGAGTATATGTAGGCATTTTTTCCATTTTGTAAATTATCGTTGGTAGAGTTAAGCTCCCTATTGTAAAGTTTTGATGAAGCACTGGTTTTCCCTGGTTATGTATGTGTATGTGAAATTTTCTCGTTTAATGACAGTCATCTTCTTATTCCATCTGGTTTCCATCTAATATTGAAAGAGTTCATGAACGAATGATTCACATAAAGCATTGTGACAGTGTTATATAAATGTTTTATGGTAACACTGTTATGATTTCTTTTAATGTTCTTATGTTTTAATTCTTCCTCTTCGGGTTGTTGGAAGCTTGATGCCTACAACAGACCTTCACATTTTCTCACCAAAGTCTTCCTCCTACTCACCCTTATTACAAACTTACTGTTTGAAGTTAAATTAAGACTTCGCCTGTTCATGCATAGCCCGGTCCAGGATTCTGAGTTAAAACAATATCATTTTGAGTCTGTTCTCTTTCGATCACCCCTTTACAAACAAATTGTGACATATAGACTGATGGGCGTCAGGCTCCGCTCCTGCTGCAATCCAGGAGTGACTTCTGATGCTAACATTTCTGGCGCCGTTGTCGGGGACGAAGTTGAAGATTTTCCCTGGGTAGAACGACAATGAGCTTCTAATTTTGAAGGTTCATCAGACGTCAGAACCCTTGAAGATTGCTACTGTGCACCTGGCGACTCCACTGTGGCAACTCCACTATTTCCACTTCACTGTTTCGGCTGTGGCTATTTTAGCACAACTGAAAGCTGACCCAAAGGAGCTTTCTTGAGAAGGTATTCCACAGCTTCTTTCTCAACTTGAGAAGTTCCTTGGGGTAATGACAACGTTAGGATCTAGCCTTTGATGGTGAACAAAGACCAGACACATTCAAAGTTGTGAATCTTTCACCTGGCAACTCCATGATTCAAGGATCAACTGGCGACTCCGCTGGTTTGATATGGAGAAAATCCTGGCTTAGAGGTTTGCTCCTTTTAATTTTTCTGTTGTTCCTGGTTTTCCTAATGTTGTCCCTACTCCAAATGAATGGGGTGATTATTTGCCCATATTTAGTGAGTGTAAAGAGGACAACCCTGTTCGACATCTCCATGAGTTTCATGAACTCATGCATCAGTGGGAAATACATCATGAAGATGTATTATTGAAAATTTTCATGTTCTTGTTAGCAGGGGATGCTCGTGAATGGTATCGTTCTTTACCCCCTGCTAGCATTTCTTCAGTCAGATAATTTCATGCAGCTTTTAATAGGTGCTGTCAAAATTTTTATTCCTATGGGTTTATCTGTCATAACTGTTGTGAGGAATGTGAGGATAGTGAGCAAGACATGGCTGTGTCTTATGAAGGCTGTGAGGATGAGGGAAGCTATAAGGATGAGGACCCTAAAGAGGAGGAAGATGCTTGGGGCGAAGTTATGGAGCTGATAAAATTTCTCACTGCCAAACTAGACAGGTTGGAAGTTGAACAATGTGCAGAGGATTTTCTAGCCCTTGAAGCAGATGTTCTTGGCAGCCCTACTGAAGACGATAATGAAGATTTCATAGCGGTAGAGGCATTAGTTTCTACCCCTAATGAGACTGTTGTCTCAGATTTAAAGGAAGAAGCCATTATGGAAAAGGATTGTCCTCTTTTTCTTCACGAAATTTCCCATGATGTATTTACATTTGGGATTGAAAAGAAGGATTGGGAGATCGTTCCATTTTTACAAGATGGAGAAGTTTTTTACTCACCCAGCTTTAACGACTATTCAGTTGAAGAGCAGCAGAGCCCCACATCGCAGTTTGCTGACCAGAGGAGCATCCGGCCTGTATATGACAGCTATGAATCAAGTTTTGAGCTAGATATGTAGGATTTCCAAGAACAGATAGCAGAGCCCAGTCCTCTATTTATTAAATAAGATTATCATGAGGAAATGAACCACCCTTGGCCTGCAAAATACACTGAGCAACAGATTGAAGAGCATAGCTTTCCCATAGGTCCTATCTATGATGATTATGATTCTGACCCTTGGGAGAGCCAAGAAGAAGAAAAGGGAAAACCAGAAGAACCAGAGGAGCAGTAGGAGGAGCAGTTTATCCCCTGTTCGGAGCCTACCAGTGAGTAGCCACCACCTGAGATCAGTCAGCCTACACCATCCTCTCACCCCCTTGGGCCTACCAGAGATATTCAACCACGTGTAAGCATCTGTGTAGAAGAGGAGGCTATCCATCACCCATTTTTTGGAGATTGCCACTAGTCCTATGACCCTGTGAAGGAATACATGGAGTTGTATTTCCTTCATGATTTGCAGCTTCCCAGCTTCATCCTGACCTCAGCCTTAGGATGGAAGCTGAAGGATGTAACCGTTATGCTGCCACGGTTACATCAGTTGCCAGTGATCATTGATAGAATATGAGTGCTTCCATTGAGGAAGTTACTTGATTGGCTCTAGTGGAAATTTTCTTTCACCTAGCCCCATGTAAAGGATTTTATTAGTTTAGGACTGTACATAAATAAGCTCCTTGGAGCATGTGTGTTTAGTTTGTTTTATTTCACTTATCAACATGTATTTTTTAGCAGGGTGTCTTGAGCCCGACTCCATAGCCCAACAAAAGGCAACTGGAACCACAAAAGGAGTTCTTAGAGCATTGCAGGGACAACTCTATCCCCCATGGAGCCTAATGTTATCACCAATTCTTGCAAGGGGGGTGTTTCTCTCCAGTTTTGGGCCCTTGGTGTAAAATGCGAAGAAATGGGGTTTAAAAACCCATAAAATTCGTTTTATTCCAAGGTCCCAGCCATGAGCACCAAGCGTAGCATGCAGAAGTCCATTTCGGGCTTAAAATCAAGTGAGCGGGCATTTTTGTTTTCAACGACGAGGATCCATTGATGCAGAAGATCGACGGTCAACAAGTAATTATGATCAATGGAGATGCATAAGGTTTAATGCAAGAGATAGCGCCCATATCGCCGAAATTATCATGGCCATCCGATATTGCAAGGACAGGTGGCAACTAGTCGGCGTTTCGGGAATTGGCCTTTCGGGGATCGCAAGTTGGGAGGACAGGGTTCTCCCTTGGGTTTCAAAACCACGAAATGATAAATGCGAAGCCCCGGGAGCCCGGCTTACGGTCATGGCCTAGGGTTCTATGGAAAGGCAGGGCCTAAAGAAGGAGGACATGTGGAAGTGCTTGAGCCGTTTCATGGTTGTAGTCATCGGGAAAATGAGGAAGAGATACATCATGTATCCCCGGTACATGTAGTCCCGAAAGAATTAGGACCGTTGATCAAAGAAATATCTCATCCATCCATCCAAGGGACACGTGGTGCGTGATTAAGCACCGTCGCGGTTTCGACTATCAGGATTTCAAAAGACAAGGGGTCTGATTCGGATTATTTTCGGCATGAAATGAGATCAGAGATATAATAAAGAAATGCACATAGATATCACATATATTCAATAACATAACAAAAATTTATCAGAGATGCAACCATAAACATAGATATATAGTAATACACGATTTCTATTAATGAAAGAAATGTACCGAGCCTGTAAAAATACAGAGTGAAAGACTCGCTAGAATGGTGGCAGCTTATCTCTGAGAAGAGATGTGACAGCTACTCACATTCGCAAGAAGATGATTACAATGAGGCTCTGAAGGCCT
>JZKD02S1672823.1:69347-90024 GCA_000966675.3 Picea glauca
TTCATGAGATATTAATATCATTAGCAACTATACAAACAAACGTTAATAAAACAAATAAATACGATATTAATATCAATAACAACTAACAAATTTTACCTGTGATTCATCTTGCCACAATGTTATTAATTGGCTTCCGGATACTTGTAGAACTCTTAAATGCTCCATTGGAATAGAGCAAGGCAGGGAAGAGCTGGGACACTCGTTCCAGCGGAGCCATAACAGCTTTGGGAACTCCACCCTCCTCAAAATGGGATCCAAGAGAGCATCTTCAGTATCAACAAGTTGCAACCTTCTCAAACCAATAGCGCTATATACATCTTCTGCATGATATTCACTAAGAACCATCCTAAGCCCCCGCACGGTTACTCCCTGTCCATTTTTGGAAAACGATAGTTATTAACTATTCATTCTTACAAAATGAAAAAATTAAAATAATTGAACCAAGATTTTTATTAAATAATCTATAAAATGAATGATTGAGAACTTACAGATGAATGCTGCAACAAATCATCAATGACGTTTTCTGTCCAATGCCAGAGACGGCGCGGCAATTTGGAATCCTCTGAGATATCTCTTCCCATATCTCTAAGGTGGTCATGCATATGTATGCCATTTAAACTGTCCACTTCTACAAGACTCTTCTTCTCGAGATTTTGAAACCCCCGCCTTCCATTCCAACCTGATCCGTCCCATATTCTTATGGCGGTATCCCTATTTTGCCCTATGAAAAAACATGCAATATCTAGGAATATTTGTTTTTCCTCCTTATTGAGAGCGTCATAACTAATTTTGAGCCTTTCCTTTATCTCACTAGGAAGTATTTTTAGAAGACTCCTCAATTCGAGTTTCCAGTCATCTATGCTTCTTCCATAAAGATGTGCCCCAAATACTTTCAAAGACAAGGGCAACCCATTACAAGAATCTAAAAACTTATCTACCAGAGATTCAAAGCCCGGAGTTGGATCGGGTTTGCTGAAGGCATAGGAGCAGAAGAGCTCCCGGGAGTGTTGTGTGTTAAGCTCTGTTAACTTATAAATGGATGAATTTTCAACTCTTGAGCTTATGAGAACATGCTTATCTCTAGATGTAATCAATATTAAGCTACTTGACCGGAGATCATGAGTTTGAATCGGCAAAAGTGCATCGACCTGATTCACATCATCTACATCATCTAAGACTATTAAGGCGTTAGAATATTTGAGAGGCTCTATGAGCATCCCTTTACCTTGATCAACACTGTTTATTGACTCATCGGATGAAGTCAAGGCCTTTAAAAGTTCTCTCTGCAACGAATTTAACGAGCCTTTAGCTGCATTCTCTCTGATGTCAGATACAAAGCAGGATCTCTGATAGTCTGAATTCTTCCTATGAATTCTTTTGCTAAAGTTGTCTTTCCTATGCCACCTAATCCCACAATCCCCAATATCTGAGGATTACCACTCTGCTGTTGCTGCAATAGGACTGTATCTTCAAAATCTTTCAGCTTCTCATCCAAACCTGTTGGATATTTTGCTACGTACAAGTCTGTCTTTTTCACCATTTTCGACAGACGTTCAACAAGCTTATCTAGCAGCTCCAGCTCCAACTCGTCGCTAGTTATTCAAAAGAAAATAGATAGAACTAGTGAGAAACAAAAGTCTATGTCTATTTATCCAACATAAATGCTACCATATAGAGATGGAATGTTTGGTTTCTTACCTATTGCGCACCTCCAGCTCGAAACCACTGTTGTCTGCCACACGAGCAAGTGCATTTCTCCAGTTTTCAATAGTGCTGGAGTCGTATCGCAGTTTCTTTTTATGGGTTTGAGGATCATAAGTTTTCTTCTTTGCTAGCTGTTGTAGGGCTTGAGCATAATTTCCATCCTTGCCCTGCGTCCATCGAACCTCAGCGGGTGTGACACGGTAAAAGACTGGAATAATGGGAACCTTTGACTCCAACATCAGTAGGAGCTCATTAAGGCACCAGTAAGATTCAGCGTATCGGGGAGAGAAGATCGCTACATGGACCGAGGCGGTTCTAATAGCGTGCTCTATTTGACAAGGAAAATTGTATCCCTGTTGCATCTCCTCCTTATCCAGAAAGGCTCTCAATCCATTTGAGAGAAGGCGGAGGTAGAGAGGCCTTGCGAAGGTTTCCTTAACATCAGGGCCACGATGGTTTATAAACACATCGTACCACTGATTGTTGATAAACTGAGCAGCGGTGGAGGAGGATGCAGCCATTGCCAATTGGTAAATAGAAAATAGAATTAGGAATGGGGTAACTGGAAGGATGGTCGATGCTATGGACGAAAATTGCAAGGGAGGAGATGAGTAGAAAATCCCTGATAAATTGCTGGGCAGTCGAACTAAAAAACAGAGCTGGTTTGCAGAGGTCTATATAAACATTGAGGAGATGATCGCAGGAAAGTTGAACTTAAAAACAGAGCTGGTTTGCAGAGGTCTACCAGGATGAAAGATGGTGGTCGATGTTATGGACGAAAATGATAAGTAGAGAAGTCCTGATAAATTGCAGGGAAGTTGAAATAAAAAACAGAGCTGGTTTGCAGAGGTCTATATAAACATTAAAACCTTTGAGAATTTGAGTAGAAGATTGCAATATATGAAAAAATTAGCGATGGTATGCAGAGGTATACATTAAACACTCCACTGCGCGCTTATACACACAGCACCTAAAATGTTCCCTGGGTCCTGTCTGTCAATCGTGTTTTTACGCGTTTTCTCTTTAGGTGGTGGTCCGATTTAGATACGATATTTATTCAAATTCGAATACAAAATTTTCAATTCGAGAGTATACAACTTAGACTAGACATATATGCTTCCATTCCAGCTAATTTCACTACATAACTGTGGACAATCCAACCGCCAAGGAAAGCGGTGCCCGCTTCTCAGCCTTATCCCGACCCATCATCACGTGCAAACCGTATCGAATTTATCGCGAACGTATCGAATTTATCCCGATTTATTCGCAATCGAATCGAATTTTCGATTTTTTTTAATCCGGTTTCGGGCGAATTTGGTAACTGGCATCAACAACGCCGAGCCTATCAGCAAGCTGTAAAGGTAGCCAATCGTCAACCGCTCCAAGTCTATCTCTTCAGGCAAGGCTGGTCGACAATTAACCTGAGTTTGATTTGTTTGGAATATTTAAGTGAAAGAGTTTTTTATTTGGAATTTTTTACATCTGTAATTTGAGCAGGGTTTCCACTGTTGTATAAGGCTAACCTACATTAAGCACTAAAAAAGCTCGCTATCTTCATGTTTTGAAAAGTGTCAATGTATTAACTCTATTGCATTAATACGTTGAAAAGTTTTCACTGTAGAATGGAATCAATACTCGTTGAAATTGTAAACGCAACTGTACATTGTACTCGACTTGACACGCACTCAAAAAAGCAATGTATACAGCGAAAGAGCTTTAGGAAAAGCTGTCAACCTGCACAACTATGCAATGCATACATTCATTAAAGCGAAAAATAATGGAGTGGACACCACTCAAGACAGATGCGGTGAGCATCTAAGCTGTTCCTAAAGGAAAAATAATGCACTGAATGGACACCCGTCACTGGCTGAAGGAAAAAGATGGTTACCGTTCACAACCTGTCCCCACCTTACCATTAAAGTGTTTTAAAGTTCAAAGAGGCCCGAGACTAAGAAATTACATCCATGAAAAAAAACATAGAATTGATTTTCTATGAAGGTAAAGTAAAGGTAGAAAAGAAAAATAAAGAGAAAATAATGTTAAATAATAGGAAAATAAAACTTAGATGAAATGGATAGTTGGCATGAGATGCCATATAGAATGTTTTTTTTTAATGAATAATACATCTAGGAAATCTTTGGCATCCAAATATTCATGTAAATTTTATCATTGTAAAATGTCGTCTTCCAGGGATAAAGTTTTTTGTAGCTGCTTCCTTCTCTTTGCAAACTTTTTTATCATCTTCAGTTTTGAAAAAAATCATTGGACTAGTTGTTTGTATGAGTTCATTATTTTTAATTTATCGTTCTACTTGTTCAATTTCATGACCGAAAGCATGAAATAAGAACACATTTTGGTTTGAGGGCATTATACAATTTATGAGAATTTCTTTTGCAAGTTGGATAACATTTTGGGCATCTAATGTTCTTATAAACCCTAAATATTGTGAATTTATCATTTTATTGGTTGATTCCTTACCATAACAATTGAGCTATCCATCTTGGAGGATATGCCTTACTCATTGCTATCTTTGAGTATTTGGTGTTCACATTGACATATGCTTGATTACGCATCTAGCAGAACTTTGGGTTAATTCAACATATGAATACTACCCCTAGCAGTCGTATCACGGTCTAGTCGTCCTAGTACAAGACTGATACACTTACCTTCAAACATCACTCCTTCGTCCTACATAGCTCAGGCTTACATTCATTGTTGCAAGTGGTAAGTTTTGGTGCTTTGGGTTTGACATTCATTTCACAGAGTGGTTTCCTGTTATGTGTGTCCTCTGGTTACTACCCACTGAATGCTCTAAATGGTTGTTATGGTAGCTTCTCGAATCCTTAGGTATCGGGTTTCTCCCGATTATCCAGACCTCATCCTACATTTCGTGTGTTGGAGAACACAACCCACCTCTCCCTGCCCTTGTTGTTTCTATTTGATCATATCAATGGTGCTCGTGGTGAGAATTGAGCCCAATGGTACACAAGCTCTCCTCTCACATGACGATGTCGTGGATGACCTTGTGGCATGTGGCTAGGATGGTTTCATCAAACGATTTGAGGGTTTCAACCTCGTTGTGGCCCAAGCTTTCGTTCAGACTTTCGATGGCATCGGGGCTAAGATTGGGGATTTGCAGTTAGAGGTGTCTGAAATTTCCATTGCAGAAGCTACAAGACTATCCCAAGAGGGAGATCGATGGTTTAAGAACATCAAAATCGAAGGTGTGCCCTGGCATTTTCTCATGGCTTACAAAAAATCGCGTTGTTGTCCAAAAGGTACACCAATCGTTCTTTTCAAACCACGATGACATGGTTTGCTCTTAATGCTTAAGCAATTTATTACCTATGAAGGTAGATATCATCTAGTCTTCTTGTATCATGACGTCTTGTTGATGGTTTTTCTAGGTTTTAATTTGAATATGCATTTGTATCTGCTTAGGAGTCTGCAGAAAATGGCTAAGTTCTATCAGAGACAGAAACTAAATCCACAGTCAACCCTGTTCCAGCATGGCCTCATCCGAATCCTCATGGTTTCGCATCTGTCTAAAACTGGGGATAGTTGGGAAAATTTATTGTTTAGAAATAATTTTACCCTACCCGAAATGTAATGGAAATACCTCTACATCTCGATGAAACCCCCAGCCCTTGTCGATATAACCCCACTATAAAAAACCTATATGTGAATCTACAAGAAAACCCTGCGTCCATGGATCAAACCCTTTTTTCTATCCAGAAACCATCTAAAGGCAAGAAGCCACGATGTGATTTTATGCCCACAAAGTCTTTGGAAGAAGTTTTAGATGATTTAAAGGATAGGTTTTCTACTATTCCTACTCATGAGGTGATTTAGGTTGTTTTAAATGAATCAATTGTCAACAAAAAGGGCAGGTATAAGAAACAGAGTAGTCTAGATGTGAATTTTACAAATAAGAGACTAGGTCGACTCTTATCTAGAAAATTGAGAAATCAACAGCGTGATATTGAGAAATCGACTCCTGTGATCGAGATTGATGATCATTTTTCTGAGGATGTTATCGATAATTTTATTGCTCAAGAGGATGTAGATGACCGGATTCTGGGAAACGATATCAATACTGTTACAACACAGTTCGATTTCATTTCTAATCTCCCACCGTTCCTAAAGAAGCAAGAGGGTTTCTTTGGTATACAACACGATCTCAAACAAATTGCAAGACAGGTTAAATTACCCTTTGGAAAACATACTCGATCTTTTCCTACCATAGAACCGGTTCATTGTGAAAACTGTTTTGATTGGATTGAGAGATATTATCGGGATGTCCCCTATCTTTAGGCACAACTGAACCAAATGGTAGCACGAAATCCATTGCTCGAGAGGGAGAATGACGAGTTGAAAGCCCGTGTTCGATCAAATGCACACAGGGCTAACAAAAGAATTAAGTGGTCTGGTAATGTGATTATTAAAAACTCAACAAACTTTAACACCATTATAAATTCAGACCTATCAGATGCCTCTCTGTCAAATCTCTGAAATGGTAAATAGTTGTTTTGATTTTTTTGATTTGATTTTGTTTGAGAAATAATAGATAGATTTACTTTTGATTTTATTTTTTATTTTGAGACTAGCTACAAAATCGAAAGATTCTATAGATAGTCTATTTAAATTATTTGTTTGTATTATTATCTAAACTTTGATTTCATTTTATCATTTTAGGTGAACAACAGGTTATGGTGCTATGCTAATAGAAAGGAATCATGGGTTAAGAATTCAATAGATTAGTGATTTTCCATTTTGAAGAAACAATGTTATTAATATAAATATTTTTTATTTAGATACTCCTATAGGAGTATCTTTTTGTTATTCTATTTTTGTAAAACAAGCTTATGTTCAGAGATCTTCCTCTATCTTGTATGATAAGAGGTAACATATCCGAGACTTGTTTAAATAGCTATCGTTGCCTGGTGTAAGGGCATGTTTTCCTCGACCACATAATGGACATATATTTTTGAAGTTATATGAGAAAGCAGTTTGCTATGGGCTTTAGACCTGTGTAAACTGTGCAATGTTGTTTCATTGTGTTCTCCTATAATTTTTAGTTATGAAATGTTTCTTGTGTTGATTTAGCTTTAATCTTTTCTTCACAACAATATTTTATATGGTTGATTATCTTAGTGATGTCCGTTATCTTTTGGTCTAGTTTATACCTATGATTGATCATCTATTTTAGTCTTTTGAGTTTACTTCTAATGCTAAATGATTGATAATACCATTACCAAAGGTTGAGATTTCTCTCGTTCTCAGTTATTGGATATCTTAAGGTTACATGATATATAATTATTTCTCTTTATGTTGTCATAAACTCTCTCTGAAATATGAAACACTTCCTTGAATTTCTTCAGAAAGCATTATGATTGTGTCTGTCAAAGGTTTCCACTTAATACAGGACAAGCAAGAGCTCACACAAATGCAGAGAGATGAACGTAGTTTAATTTTTGTTGATCAGCTAGAGGTTAGTAGATGTATTGTTACTTAAGTTGTTTATATGTATATGAATGAATAACGATTAAATTATTTAGGCCTTAATTGGCTTTGACTTTTTTCGTTATATCATTACAATCATATTCATTCTTTATTTATTGGTTTGATATTTAGATCATTAGAATAAGTTTTGTTTTTACTTGATCTAGTTTAAGAAATATTATCTCAAACTATCACTTTCACAAGGCTTTGTGAAAACCTTGTAAAGTCTACATAACCATTACATATTCACACTCTTAGCCGAACATTGGTAAATATGTGTTGATTGTACTAATCGTATTTTAGTTAGTTTGTTTTCCTTTAACTTGTTTTTAGGATCTTAGTTGGCTAACAAAGCCATAAAACCTGTCAGGTTAGATCACACCAAACGACTTGAGTTAGATAGACAACCCCAGTCCGAATCTATCCTTCCCGTCGATGGTGTGTCACAAATGCCCGTTAACAAATGGCACTAGAAGGAGGGCCTAAAATTCATTGATGGCATGTGGAGGTTGCAATACTCCCCCAAACAATCGTTCTCCTGTCATAACGCGTAGTCGCTCAGATAATAAAGTTACACTTGACCCAACTACTACTTCAAAAATTACCCCTAACATTCTCGTTGAACCTGTGACACCAGTTCCTCAAGGGATTGACGTCCAAGAAATTGTCCGCCAGTCAATCATAAGAACTTAGAGTGGTTTATCCCATATAAGACAACCTGGTAGACAACTTAATCAACCCCTTGATTTCAAAAATATTCAAGGACAACCTATAGACACTGGTCTGCCCGAAAACCCTTTAGGTGGTAATATTACCAATCCTGTTGAAGCACTTATCCTTGGTATTGGAGGATCTGGCATCCCACCATCCCTACCTAGTTCTTCTCCACCCTCTTCGGGAAGGGAATCCTTGGATGAAGGCAGTTCTTCACTTGAACCATCTCAACCTTCGACTCCACCAACTCCCATGAAAAACCAAAATAATCCCTCCAGACCTTGTCTTGATCAAGATGTCATGGTGTTGTCTGGATCCCAACATCCATTGCCTAAACATCCGGAGAAATGGCTGCCCAAATTTGATCCAGATTTGAAGCAATCAACTAAAGATCACATCAAGAAATTTATGCTAGTTGTTAGACTCCAGAGCGTCGAACACGAAGATGTCATGTGCAGACTATTCCCTTACACTTTTGAGGGGAATGCCTCAACCTAGTATTTTTCACAACAGCCTCAGACTGTCGTCTCTTGGGACAAGTTTGAAACTTGTTTTCTAGAAAAGTTCGAAGATGATAAATCTCTAGAAGTCTTGGTAATGGAACTCTCTAGTTTGAAGATGAACCCTAAATAAAAAGTTAAAGACTTTAACCAGAGATTCCTAATGCTGAAAAACAAAATCCCTGTATATTTAATGCCTACAGAAAACCTTATTGTTGCATATTATACTAAGGCCCTGCATAACAACATAGCCATATGGGTTAAAATGTCCAAAAAGAACAAATTATTAGAATCCTTTGAGGAGGCAGTCCTGATTGAGAAAGACATTCTGAGCTTAAAAGATAGTCTAAGTAGTGAGATTGAAACATATTCATCTTACAAAAAAAAAACAAAAATTCTCACTAGACCTCCTCAAAGCAAAAATCAACAAGAGACATTAGATTTGGAAAGTTTGCAAAAATCTTTCCAGAAATTATCCAATCATGTCGTAGACTTAAAAAGATCCATTGAGGAGGCATCTACCAGTAAAGGAGGTTTTAGGCCACCTTTCAGAAAACCTTTTCCTCCAAACTGACCAAACCCGACCACATAAGGTCTAAAATTCGAAGGTCTACAATATGCTTTGCAAACAATATTGGAAGCACATGATAGCTTTGTTTCTGCTCCCCTAAAAATCATGATGATGCAGGCGAGGAAGAAACACCCGATGAGGAGGACTCATCTTCTCCCATGTTTGGGAATTTGTCGGACAACATCTTTGAAGAAAACATTGAAACTATCCATCCCTATAACACTCAAAGTAAAACAAAAAACATACCTTCCCCCGAAACAAGTAAAAATGTGGTTTCAAAACAGCCAAAGAAAACTGAAACAAAAAAAAATTATATTGCCTCTGTTTTAGAATATGATTTGATTGAAGATCTTAAAAAACTAAGGGTGAATATATCAGTTTTTGAATTGCTTAAATTTCCTCTCATCCTACAGAAAATGCTCCAAAGTATTGTTGAAAATAACAAAAAGAATGATCTTATCAGCAAGAAATCAGTAGAAAGTGACCCAAACAAAACTAAAGATGTCCCAGGTAAAAAGTAATCTGAAAATCAGGATAAAAGGGACGCATCAGAAAATACTGTAGGAAACTTAGATAAAAAATTTCTAGTTACAACCATAAAAAATCAACAGGATTTTGTTGTTTCTTCACGAAAAAATGTGCCTCCTTTTTTATTAACTTTTAAAATTTTCAATAGGAATGTACATAACTGTATGGTTGATTTTGGCACCTCGTAAAATGTAATTCCTTTGTCTATGTGTCAGAAAATTTATGTTGAAGTAATACCGTCTGATTTAAAAATCATTCAGTTAGATCGAACTAATGTCAAAGTTATTGGTGAACTTAAAAATGTGCTGATAAGATTATCATCCAATCCCAAGGTTCACCAAGTAATTGATATTATTGTTGTTGACATTCCTGAAGTGTATGGTTTATTTTTGAGTAGAGATTGGTCAGAACAGTTACATGGATATTTTTCTACGGACTGGTCTCATTTATGGCTACCAAAAATTGAACCCAACAAGATCATAATAAACAAAGAATGTTACCTCAAACACACTGTGGCAGATCTAAATGACCCAAATGAGCCTTTTATTACTGCTGCAAATTTGATTGAAACACAAGGAATGAATACTTTTTTTGGTAATTTCATGACTGAAATTTCCTCTGTCACCAACCCAAACAACAATCCAAAGTAACAACTTATACTCATACGACAACTTTGCCAAGTACACCGAACATTGCTAATGACGAACAAATTTGGTTCTTATATTTTGATGGATCCAAATCCCTGGAAGGCGCATGTGTTGGTTGTGTGCTTATCGATCTCACATATAACAAACAATTTATTTCCTGTCGATTCGAGTTTAAGTGTACTAACAACACAACAGAATATGAAGCACTTCTATTGGGACTAAGGAAGGCACTGAATATGGACGTGCAAAAATTTTTAGTATTCAGTGACTCTAAAATCGTAGTCAAATAGGTCAGAAATGAAATATATTGTTTGTCACCGCATTTTAAGAATTACCAAACCTAGGTATGGGGTTTAATGCACGAATTCCTTGCTTTTAATATAAATTCCATTCCTAGGTTGAGTAATTCAGAAGTTGATTTACTAGCTAATGTTTCTTGTAAATTGTTGTCTGCTAAAGGTCTTTCTCTGTAATGTTTCTGACTTGGCTAGTCTGGGAAACGCTGCTAATGTGTGTGTAGGATCAAATGTTTATAGCATATAAATGATCATACAAATAATAAATGTGACAAAGGACTGCAAGTTTGTATTAAGATATCTCTGTGGATTACAAAATGGCTGAATGCGGCTGAATAAATGACAATACTCGACTAGATCAACATACAAAGGATCTTAGACGAAATATAAATAAGCAACTGCGGCTGAATAAAATAACAACACTTCGCTAGATCAAAAGACAAAAGGATCTTAGCCAGAATACAAATAAGCAACTAAAAGATAATACCCGGAATATGGGAGCACTGCGGAATCAATGAAGAATGATGGAAGACCTGGATGATCTTCCCAGTGACTAGGGTGTGTCTTTCAACACCGAAATCAACCAACTGGTGTCTTCCTCTTGGAATACACATAACTATCTCTCCTGAGATGTGCCTCTTCTCCTCAATGACAATTCATAATCTGCATAATGATGAATTAAGTCGTTGACCCTTCCTTTATAGCTTTCCAAAACCCTAAATCATGTTGAAACCCTAAATCACTGTTGAAACCCTAATTCACTGTTCACTTCTATTTTTAGCTCATAATGACTTAAAAGCATTGTTAACCCTTGTTAGCTCAATGTCACTTTCCGAATATAACACCTGTGACTAGAGTGACCTTTAGTAACCCTGTTTACCCCTCTTTGGCCCAGGCTATAGTCTAACAGGGTGGTTTATACCATTAAGCCTCCTTTTCTGGAGCTCCTATTTGGAAAGGGACATTACAGTCCTCCCTTCCCGAAATTGCTTGTCCTCAAGCAATACCAGTCCAGGGTGCCGCAACACCTGCTCGCTCTCCCAAGTAGCATCCTCTAATAGAAGCCCTCTCCATCTGATCAAACACTCTCTGATGACCCTACTCCTTAGTTTCCGCTCCGAGAACTCCAAAACCTCCTTCGGAACTAACTCCAACTGTCCCTCCTCATCCAACGGGGGAAGCTCCTCTGATGTGTTAATGAATTGTCCCACTACGTTTTTTAGGTAAGACACATGGAACACGTTATGAATCTTGCTCCCCTCTAGAAGCTCTAGCTCATAAGCAACCTCGCCTACTCGGTGCATGATCCTTTAAGGACCATAAAATCTGGGCTTGAGCTTCTCGGCTCCACTCTTCTTCAGAGATGACTGTCTGTAGGGTTGGAGTCTCACGAAAACCAAATCTCCAACCTCAAAGTTGTGCTCTATCCTGTGCCTGTCCGTGCTTATCTTCGGTCGGTTTTGCGTCGTCTACAAGTTCTCTTTCAACAATTTGAGAATCTCCCGACTCTCTATGATCCAATCCTTGGCCTTGGGAGCTCTTCTCTCCCCAAAGACCAAGTCTACCAAAGTGGGAGCATCATATCCGTACAATGCTCGGAAGGGTGTCATACCAATGGACATGTGGAAGGTGGTGTTGTAGCAATGTTCCCCTAAATGTAACCACTTTACCCACGTTATCTACTATCCTCCTACATAGTTCCTCAAATGCCCTTCAACCCACTTGTTGAAAATCTTGATCTGCCCATCTGTCTGAGTGTGATAGCTGGTGCTAGATGTCAACTTTGTCCCCAACAACTGAAGCAACTCTCTCCAAAATGTCCCTATGAACCAACTGTCCCTGTCACTGATGATGTTCTTTGGCAACCCATGAAGTCTGAAGACCTCCCTGAAGAAAATCTTGGCTACCTGAACTGCACTGTACTCTATCGGTATGGCATAGAAGTGAGAAAACTTGGTCAATCTGTCGACCACTACATAGATACAGTCCTTACCCTAGACCTTGGGTAGACCGGTGATGAAGTCCATAGACATACTCTCCCATTTCTTATCTGGAATGGGGAGTGGCTAAAGTAACCCTGTTGGAAGAGCATGCTCTGACTTGTTCTGCTGGCAAGTCACACACTCAATGACATGTATCATAACGTCTTGTTTGAGGCCCTTCCATGAGAACCTCTCTCTGATCTATCTGTAGGTTTTGAAAAACCCCTGATGGCCTGC
Organism: Picea glauca; assembly: GCA_000966675.3. Lineage (NCBI taxonomy): Eukaryota > Viridiplantae > Streptophyta > Pinopsida > Pinales > Pinaceae > Picea > Picea glauca. Next base: position 82,029 of record JZKD02S1672823.1, read on the forward strand.
TAGAGGTGAATCATGAACTGCGGTGAGGATTTTCTTCTTAAGCCCTGAATCTGGCACCAAGTAAACTCTATCCTTGTAAAATATGACATCATCAATGACCCTGTACCGGTCATCCTGTATCTTCCCATCCATCACCTCACAAGAGAACTTGTTCTTGGAATATTCCACTAACAAGTGGGATTTCCAATCTACTGAAATCTCCATCAAAGAACATGCCGCAGGTCTCATCGATAGTGCATCATCCACAATGTTCTTCTTACCCTTGACATACTCTATGTCAAAGTCGAATGCCTGTACCTTCGTCACCCATTTCTATTGGAACTCACTGAGGTCCTTTTTCTCAAGGAAATACTTCAAACTGTTGTGATCGGTCTTGACCAGGAATTTGCTACCCACCAAATATTGTCTGAACTTGGTCAAGGAATGCATGATTGCCAACATTTCCTTGTCATAAATGGAGTACAACCTCTAAGGTTGACTAAACTTCCGGCTCTTGAATAAAATGGGGTGTCCTCCCTGCATCAAAACTACACCGATCCCTTCGCTGGATGTGTCACACTCTAGTACAAATGGCAGGGTGAAGTCTGGTAGTGCCAACACTAGACAAGTGCCCATGAATTCCTTCATGTGATCAAAAGCTTCCTGTGATTTCTGGGTCCATATGAAGGCCCCATGCTTGGTAAGATCTATCAGCGGTGCTCCAAGCTGAGAAAAATCCCAGACGAAACGCCTGTAATAGCTGCATAGCCCGAAGAAGCTGCTCAATTCTGTCACGTTCTTAGGCGTCGGCCAATCCACAATGGCCATGATCTTCTGTTGGTGCACCTGTACCCCCTGTGCACTGATGATGTGGCCTAAGTAAAGAATCTTTGTCATACTGAACTCACACTTGGACTCTTTGGCATATAATGACTCTGCCTCCATGATGCTCAATACCTCATCCAGGTGCCTCATATGCTCTTGCCATGGCCAGCTATAGATCAAGATGTCGTCGAAGAAAACCAATAATGATTTCCTTAACTGATCCCTGAATAATTGGTTCATGGAAGACTGGAATGTAGAGGGTGCATTGGTTAGCCCAAATGGCATAACCAGGAACTCGAAGTGTCCAAAATGACATCGAAATGTCGTCTTTTCTATGTCCTACTCTTGGATGCTGATCTGGTGATATCCAGAGCGTAGATCAATTTTTGGGAAGAAAACTACCCCATGCAGTTCATCCATCAACTCGTCAATGCATGGGATAGGGTATCGGTTTTTGATGGTTTTCTTGTTCAAGGCTCGGTAATCAATGCACATCCTCATGGTGCCATCCTTCTTCAGAACTAAGACAATTGAAGAAGCAAATGGGTTGCTGCTTAGTCTGATGTGTCCCATCGCCAACAATTCCTTGATTGCCTTCTCTATCTCATCCTTGAACCTCCTAGGATGACGATAGGGGGGGGTGATCATAGGTTTGGCCCCCTCCTCTAACTCAATGGTGTGCTCAAACCCCCTGTCAGGTGGTCTCCTTGGTGGGATTGCCTCCAATACCTACTGATGTCATCCCAATAAATTATTGATCTCTATGTGGTATTGTTGTCGATCTTTTGAATCCTTCTGAGTAGTGATCAAGCATTTTGTGGCATACACTACCTCCCCATGTCTGAATATCCTCTCCATCCTCTTGGATGAAACTGTCCTAGGTGCTCCTATCGACATACCTCTTAGAACAACCTTCTTTCCATCCCGATCTCTGAATCCCATTTCCAAGGTTTGGTAGTCGGTAGTGATTTTTCCCAAGGTAATCATCCACTGAACTCCTAACACCACATCTGTGTCCAATAGGTCAACCACATAAAATGTGTCTCTCACTGTGTAGTTTCCTAACTTCATCTCTATGTTTGGAATTCTTTCTAGACACTCCACTGTGTGGCCATCTGCTATCGCAACATCAAACCCCTCAAAATTCTCTGTCTGAAGTGCCCGTCTCGATACTAGTGAAGTGTCGATGAAGTTGTGGGTGGCTCCACCATCTATCAGGGAGATTGCCTATTGCCCCTGAATAATCCCTCTGATACGGAGGGTATCATACCTGGGAACAACGGAAAGGGTCCTTACGACTCCTCACTTTTTCGGTTTCCTCCTGTTAGCTTGCTCTGGCGGTTGTGGGACTACTAGAGGATGGGCTCCTGCCGGTGTCGGTGGTCTACGGGAAAGATGCTCCTCTGTTGGTGATGAATCCTCTTCTAAACTAGTGGATCCACTGTCCTTCTCCTCCTACTCACTGTCCACGTTGTATGCTACTACCTCAATATAATGAATCTCTCCCTTGCCCATGCACCTATGGCCTGGGACCCAAGGATCACTATAGCTGAAGAAAAGCTTCTTCCTCATAAGCTCTCGCCTAGTCTCATCATCCAACTTCTCCTTTCCCTTCCATTCTCTCTGGAATGGCTTCCTGTCTTGATCCCTCTGGGGAACAAATGGTTTGGATAAAGTTTTAGTCTTTGGCACTGAGTCTGCCAAATCTCAAGTGAAAAGGATGGCATCCTGCAAAGTGGGAGGCCTGTATGCCTTCACCCATCCTCTCAAAGGCTTTGTGAGTCCTTCTGTGAATAGCATGATCATGGCTACCCACTGAAACTCTGTGATGAATGCCTCTGTTGTGCCAGTTTGTCTCAACTGGGCTAGATCCCTGAAGTGTATCTCGGGATCCTTCCTATCAAACCTATCCATGAGCCTATATATAAAATCCCTATAGGAGGTGATGCGACTGTGACCCAATGTCACCAGTCCATGATACCACCACTCGTCTTCCTCACCCTCCAAGTGTAAGGTCACGAAACTGATGGCCTCTATCTCGGTCATCTGGTTGAGCTTGTAATACATGTCTAGCTTCTGTACCCAATCTCTGGTGGTGTATTTGGACGATCCGTCGAAAGAAGGGATGGTGAGTTTCCCAAATTTTCGGATGAAATCGAGGTTATGCCCCTGTTGTTGTTGTGGTCCTCCCCTTTGCGGCTCTCTGGGGCGGTTCCTGAGTCTGAGTCCACAGTACTCGACTAAGGTCATGTCTTGATGGAAATCATGACCCAATTCTGTGTACTCCCTCCTATAATCTGCAATGTCGTCAGCATGAGTGGGTGGCCTCTGTGCTATTGGCGGTGGTGCTGCTACCGGGGGTGCCCTCTAGAAACTGGGAAATAAGATTCTGGGAATCCTACTCGCAGAGGTGTATGTGAGAGAGGGTGACTGGGGTCTACTTCCTGCTCCTGAGTTCGCCTGTGCTACATGCAGGACTTGTGTATCTGGGGTGCCCACTCTAGCCAATATATCAACCACTTGTGCCAAGGACTGAGACATGGTCCGTTGACTATCTAACATACCGTTGATAACCTGCATGAAATCTTCCTCTGGATTTATGGGGGCCTTGCCACTGCCCTCTGGTCGCTCATATCTATCTCCTAGCATCCTCTCTACCTCGTGCTAAGCCTCACACTTCGCCCTTCTCTCTGCTTCTCTGTGTGCCTCTTCTTCTTTCTTTGAGCTAGGAGGAAAAGGGGGGAAATCAGGCCTATGCCTTCTTTCCTGATGCCTGTTGTAAGTGACATATTCGTCACCTACGTGTTCACGGCCCTCAGGGTCTTCTGCTGCACTCATTGTCTTTAGTCATAAGCTGGCAGGACTAAAGCTCTGATACCACTGTAATGTTCCTAACTTGGCTAGTCTGGGAAACACTGCTAATGTGTGAGTAGGATCAAAGGTTTACATCATATAAATGATCATACAAATAATAAACAAGGCAAAGGACTACAAGTTTGTATTATGATATCTCTGTGGATTACAAAATGGCCGACTGCGGCTGAATAACTGACAATTCTCGACTAGATCAACATACAAAGGATCTTAGCCAGAATATAAATAAGCAACTGCGGTTGAATAAAATAAAAACACTTGGATAAATCAAAAGACAAAAGGATCTTAACCGAAATACAAATAAGAAACTAAAAGATAATACCCAGAATATGGGAGCACTGCGGAATCAATGAAGAATGATGGAAGACCTAGATGATCTTCCCGGTGACTAGGGTGTGTCTTTCAACACCGAAATCAAACAACTGGTGTCTTCCTCTTGGAGTACACTGAACTATCTCTCCTGAGATGTGCCTCTTCTCCTCAATGACAACTCATAATCTGCATAATGATGAATTAGGTTGCTGACCCTTCCTTTATAGCTTTCCAAAACCCTAAATCATGCTAAAACCCTAAATCACTGTTGAAACCCTAATTCACTGTTGACTTCTATTTTTAGCTCATAATGACTTAAAAGCGCTGTTAACCCTTGTTATCTCAATGTCACTTTCTGAATATAACACCTATGACTAGAGTGACCTCTAGTAACCCTGTTTACCCCTCTTTGGCCTTGGCTATAGTCTAACAGGGTGGTTTAGACCATTAAGCCTCCTTTTCTGGAGCTCCTATTTGGAAAGGGATTTGGATATTAGCATTTCATATGGACCGAGAAATCACAGGAAGCCTTTGATCACATGAAGGAAGTCATGGGCACTTGTCCAGTGTTGGCACTACCAGACTTCACCCTGCCATTTGTACTAGAGTATGACGCATCCGATGAAGGGATCGGTGTAGTTTTGATGCAGGGAGGACACCCCATTGTATTCGAGAGCCAGAAGCTTAGTCAACCTAAGAGGTTGTACTCCATTTATGACAAGGAAATGTTGGAAATCATGCACGCCTTGAACAATTTCAGACAATATTTGGTGGGCAACAAATTCGTGGTCAAGACCGATCACAACAGTTTGAAGTATTTCCTTGAGTAGAAGGACCTCAGTGAGCACCAATAGAAATGGGTGACGAAGGTACAAGAATTTGACTTTGACATAGAGTATGTCAAGGGGAAGAAGAACATTGTGGCCAATGCACTATCGAGGACACCTGCGGCATGTTCTTTGATGGAGATTTCAGTAGATTGGAAATCCCACTTGTTAGTGGAATATTCCAAGAACAAGTTCGCTTTTGAGGTGATGGATGGGTAGATACAGGATGACCAATATAGGATCATTGACGATGTCATATTTTACAAGGATAGAGTTTACTTGGTTCCAGATTAAGGGCTTAAGAAGAAAATCCTCACTGCAGTTCATGATTCACCTCTAGCAGGCCATCAGGGGTTTTTCAAAACCTACAGACAGATCAGAGAGAGGTTCTCATGGAAGGGCCTCAAACAAGACGTTATGAGACACGTCAGTGAGTGTGTGACTTGCCAGCAAAACAAGTCAGAGCATTCTCTTTCAGCAGGGATACTTCAGCCACTCCCCATTCCAGAGCAGAAATGGGAGAGTATATCTATGGACTTCATCACCGGTCTACCCAAGGTCCAGGGTAAGGACTTTATCTATGTAGTGGTTGATAGATTGACCAATTTTTCTCACTTCTACGCCATACCGAAAGAGTACAACGTAGTTCAGGTACAAACAAATCAACCAACTAGTGTTTGAATTAATTATTAATTAATTCACAATTAGTGATCTCACATGCAATTGAAGATTTACCAATGTTAACTACATGCATGTCAGATCCAGTGGAGACCTAGTTGAGATAACAGGTGAAAGGGAAAGTTTGACTATCAATTGTGACATTAGTGAGTACACTCATGCAACCACATACATAGTGGATGTGCCCATGAGGAATGCACAACCTAGGCAAGAGGGAATCTCAGGGATGATTTTAAGGATGGAAATTTATTTTAAAATGTAGAAACCTTAACGAATCTTACTAATCCTTTATATGCCAACTACAAAATGTTTGGCGATATTTTTGTAAAAATATTCAAATTTCTAAGGATTTTATATAGTTTGTATAAAATTTTAGCGATTTTAAAGGTAAAATAATTTTATCTTATAGAATTTGGGTGAATCATTTTTAGAATAATGAATCTTTTTCTGGGAAAAGAGTTGTAAAATTATCCCATGAGCGAAATTTAGCCCCTAAAATCATCCCTGAGAGGGATTCATTCATTGTAGGGATTTCCATTAGTAGGGATTGCACAGAGGAGGCAGGTTGTCTAGAGGCAGTAAATTGGCACATGCATTTGCCAATTTTTGTATGACAGTGTGAGACGATTGTATATTGTACTGAGATCTCTTGGATTAAAGTTTTGTATGAGATTGTTTCATGATCCATGATATATACATAATATATGATAGTGGGGGTTTTAGCTTTATTCTTTCCTGGTAAAACATCTGTGTTATGTTTGATTGATCTTTCTTCTTGATATTGCAATTGGCGATCACGTTTTAAATTCCACAAGAATATGTGTAGAAGCGATTCTGTATTTAACAATGCCATATAATTCTTAGATCAGGAGAATCTAGGCAATACATAATTTGTATTAAAATTTCTACAGTACATTGAAACCCGTTTGAACCAAAATCAAGAGAAGGAAATCCCAATTGAAATAGTCATAAGCTTTCTGAAGATCCATCTTGAGTATTAGTGCCTTTTGTTTTCTAGCCCTTATACTGTGAATTAATTCATGCGTTGTACCAATAGCATCCAGAATTTTCCTGCCTTCTAGGAATCCGAGTTGTTCACCAGATAGTTCCCTCGAGAGTATGGGCTTAATCATGTTTGCTATGACCTTGGAAATCAACTTATAGCAAATATTACAAAGTGTTATGGGTCTATAATCCCCAAAGGTCCGAGGATTATTCTCCTTTGGGATTAGTGCCAAGAAGGTAGAATTTAGGGTACTTTTAATCCTTCCTCTAGATCTATTATCTTCAACAAGATCCACCAGGTCATCACTCACCACTTCAAAAAATTTCAAATAAAATTCTACAGTCCACCCATCCGGGCCCGAACTTTTATCAACTGCAAAGAGTTTTAATATTTCCATAATTTCCTTTTTACTAACCGGACATTAAAGGTTATTAGAATCCTCCTCGGTAATAAAAAGAGGAAACATATGGACAATATTTAATTGTTCCACTGGAGTAATTTGTGTATCCTTAGAAAATAAATTCTGAAAATACATATTCTGTTCATATTTTAAAGCTTCTTTCCCTCTGTGTTCCTGCCCCAATTCATCCCATATCTGCCAGAGATGTTTGTTATTTCTCTTCGCAGTAGCAACCTTATGAAAATACTTGGTGTTCCGATATCCACTTTTTAACCATACTGCATAGCTCCTTTGTCGCCAAAGTTCCTCCTCAATGATTATAAGTCAGTTACGTTCAGTCTCCAATGACTTCAATCTACAAGTATCTAAAGTGTCAAGCCCAACTCTTGGGAAATTTGAAAGAGTTGCCCTGATCTCCTCTTCAAGAGAAGATAGATTTTTTTGTTGTTCAATTCTTCTTAACTTCGCCCAGGATTTGATCCAGGCTTTTAGGGTTCTTAGTTTCCCAACAAATCTAAGATGGATATCTGATTCTTCTAAGAATCCAGGATCTTGCCAAACCTCACTTACTATAGTCGCGAAGTCCACCTCATCCAACCACGTAGAATTAATTTTAAAAGGAAAAGATATCAGAAAAGGTTGGAGATCGAAATGTACTACCACAAGAGCATGGTCAGAAACAAAGGAAAGATCCACCCAGGATCAATACCTACCCACATTAGTGAGGAGACTTTCTGACACAAGAATCCTGTCCAGGTACTTTGTAATACAGTGACGACCACTTCTGCCATTTCTCTATGTCGGGACGAGCTCAACCTGGACCAAATCAATCACCTGGTGTTTCAACAAAATTTCTTTGAAATACTCTGCAAGTTTGTCCAAATGAGCAGCTGCCCCCCAAACTTCATCAGCTCCTAAAGAGAAGTTCAAATCACTTGCAATAATCATATTCTTAGAATCCAAAATACCACTCCGAGCCACATGGTCCCAAAATTTTTTCCTCTCAACACATGGTCCATAAACATTTAACAAACAAATGTCCTATTTTTTTTCAAGAGAGTTTCCTTTGAGCATGGTACCCCCAATACACAGTGT
>JZKD02S1672823.1:90139-111341 GCA_000966675.3 Picea glauca
CTTCAAACGTCGTTTGATACAAACAGATATGACAAGCATATTTAAACTAAATTGATTGTGAAACTTAAATAATCAACTTTAGTTGAGTCTCCATATATGAATCATGATCGTTGTTGTTTATGACAGTAACATCAAAAAATAGGAAGTCGATGGAAGTTCCAAAGACATAGATTGGGGTTATACCAGATTTAATTATGTAATAGGTGTTGAGGTTGATGGAAGTGTTGTTGAGCAACTAATATGGTTTCTTCTACCATATCTCCACATTTCAATTAATAATATATATGACATCAATAAAAAACAATAATTTCTTAAAACAAGGATAACAAATTGCAAAATATTTTAAGTTTTTTTCATGTAATTATATTAACTAAATGCATTGATTTCAATGTACATGTAAAATTTATAATACCTATGTAGAGATTTGATTGACTAAAGTAGGGTGACATATCATGTAGATTAATATACTTTGAAGTAGATGCATTGATTTCATTGTGATTAGATTAACATGATGCATTGATTTCACTGTATGCAAATTTTAGATTTACTTTAATTTTTTATTGTGGTATCTATATGAACTACATGCATTGATTTCCGTGTACATGCATTTCTTTTAGTGTGTCAACATTAGATTTTGGTGTGTGTTACATTGATTTCAACATTTCCAAGTCACATACATAAAAAAAATATAATTAAAAGTGCATTAGTGATGACAATTTAATTTCTTAGAATAAGAAGAGCCTTAGTGATAAACAATTGATTTCTTAGACAAATGATAGAAAATTGTAAAAATATTTTAAGAAGTTTTTTTCATGTGATTATATTAACTAGATGCATTGATTTTCGTATAAATGTAAATTTCTAATCCGTGTGTAGATGTTTGATTGACTAAAGTAAGGTGATATATCATGTAGGTTAATATAAGTTGAAGCAGATGCATTAGTTTATGTGTAATTAGATTAATGTGATGCATTGATTTCAGTGTATGCCAATTTTAGATTGATTTTAATTGTATATTGTGGTATTTATATGAACTACATGCATTGATTTATGTGTACATGCCTTGCTTTTAGTGTTTCAACATTATATTTGGTGTGTGTTGCATTGATTTCAATATTTCCTTTCTGTCATATAGGGCTACAATTACAATTGTATTACAGTAATTCAAGTTACCACGTCCTCTCATAATTACCAAATGGATGATGTGGATGTTGAGGATGTAAGAAGAAAAAAACACAAATATGTTTGGAAACAAAGGGAGAAGTTAAAACAAATGAGTGATGAACAAAAGAAAGATCGATAAAAGTAGAAAAGTGAAGTACAAAGAGCATGGAAAAAAATACAATTGATGCCAATGCCAATCAACCAACTATAGGAACATAGAAAACAAAATGTTGAGTGACAAAGAGCATATCAATAAAGGCAGTCACAAGAAATGACAACTGGATTGTAACAATAAGTATAAAGAGAACAAAATTCTAAACGGAAAAGATCAAATCCATAAAGAAAGAAACAACAAATGACAATTGAAGAGCATCAAGAATAGAGAAAACAAAATTCTAAATGACTAAGAGCATATCTGTAAGGTACCAGAAGGAAATATGTAGAGAAAAAACACAATAACTATCAGAATAATTAGAAAAAAAAAATGAAACAATAAGCACAATGATATGATAGATCTAAAATATGATACCTTTATTATCTTGAGAGAAACGTTCTCTTTCCTCTTCGAGGGGGAAACCTCCAAAAGAGAATAACTCGAGTACACATGATTTCACAAGAAAACCATTTTCATGTTGTCTACCCTTATTTATACTATTTCTATCTTCTAAAGAACATTCTATAGGAAAATATTTCTAGAGGTGCATCCTTATATAGTAAGTCTTCTTACATTAGTCATGTTCACATTATGCATAGGCCTTCTTTACTAATGGCAGCCTTTATTACATATCAAAACATATTATTCTATCTACTTGAGGGGTAAGGGAGGTTAGGAACCTAACATGCCCTCCCCCTTAAAGAACAACCTTGTACTCAAGGATTGAGATGTGGAAATTGCTGTAGAATGACGACCAACTCCCATGTGGTATCCTTGAGTTGTGTATCCTTCCACTATACTAAAACTTCCTGAATTGTGTGTTGAAGGAGATGATGCTCTCTTTGGGTCAGGACTATTCGTGGCTGCAACTAAATGGAACCTTCTTCATCCAATCTAGGGAGACTAGTTTGAATCTAGGACTTGGTTCCAATCACTTTATTTAAGCAAGAAACATGAAAAACTGGATGGGGATTAGAGTGACTAGGAAGGGCTAACTTGTAAGCCATGGGCCCTATGTGATTGGGGATTTTATAAGGGCCATGAAACTTTGGAGCAAGTTTTTGGTAGTGATATTCTTTGAGGGAAGTTTACTTATAAGGTTGTAGATGAAGAAACATTTGATCCCCTTCATCAAAATGGTGTTTAGAATGACACTCATCAACTTGTTAGTTCATGCAATTTTGAGTGATGACCAAATTATATTTGAGGGTACAAAGAATGCTAGCTTGGCTTGTAAGGGTTATGTCTACCTCCTAGACCTTGAAGACATCGGGCAGGTAAGATAATATATAGGGTGGCTTTTGACTATATATCGCCTCAAAGGGAGTCATGCGAGTACCGCCATGGTAAGATGTATTGCACTACCATTCAGTTAGTGGTAACCACTAAACCCATTGATATTGTCGTTAAGAAATAAAGAACCATAAATATGCTTCCAAACACTTGTTGATAGATTTAGTTTGACCATCAATCTAAGGATGATAAAAGTGGTGAGATGCAATTGGGTGCCTTGAAACTTGAACAATATTTTCTAGAAGTTTCTATCAAAAGTTGGATCATGGTCAGAGACAATAGAGTGGGGAAATCCATGAAGTTTGAAGATATTGTCCACGAAATAATGAGCTACCATGGAGGCTTTGAATGGGTTTTTGAGGGCACATAAATGAGCACATTTTGAAGCATGATTGACCATAACCATGATGGATGATTTATTGTCAGATATGGGTAATCCGGCAATGAAGTCCATAGATATATCGATCCATATAGTAGGTGGTATATGGAGAAGTAGTAGTGTGCTTAGAGTTTTGATTGTTTCTCCCTTGTTGTCTTGTCAAGTATTACATTTGGCTACAAAAGTGTATATGTCATGCTTCGTGCTTTCTCCAAAAAAATGAATGTTTGATCCATTCATATGTTTTGTGAAAGCTAGAATTCCCTATTATTGGCGAAGCATGAAGTTTAGAGAGTACAATGGATTTAAGGTGGGACTATTTTCTCAAATACATCTGACCTTTATAGCGAAGATCCTCATTTTACCAAGAGTATCATATAGATTCATTATTGTCTTGTTGCAATTGTTGCACTAGGATAGAAAGTTTGGGATCTTGGAACCATTCTTGGTGAATCTCCTTTAACCAATCGACTACAATGAGGGAGAATGAAAAGAGGGACACTTCTTCTTCACATTTCCTGAAAAGAGCATAAAAAAAAACATTCTCTTTTCCCTTCTTGTAAATGATCTCATAATCATAGCCAAACATTTTGGTCAACCACTTATGTTTCTTAGGGGATGAAATTATTTGTTCCAAAAAATATTTGAGGCTATGATGATCAATTTTAATTTGGAAGCATTTCCTAAGAAAGTAAGTGTTGGCATGTTTACTGGAAGAGTGTGTTTGTCATTGATGGAAAGAACAGAAGGCAGAGAAAAAGAAAGAGAAATCTCAGGAGGAAGAATGACAATGGTTGTTGGATCACCAATCCTAAATACTCGATGCCCGTTAGATCAACGTCCAGTGACTAGAGGAAGGGTAGAGGAGAAGTACAGATCTGTTCCATTGGATCTGATCACTGAGGATCAACAGTCGCTGGATCCATAAATAAATGCATGAGGGTTAAGCCTTTGGATGAGCATAGGAGAGAGGACTTGTCAAATTCCTGAAGTCCTGAAGTAAGCAGGGACCGTCCATCATCAAGACTGACAGGTGGCACATGATCCAAAACTTTGGAGCAAATCACTTCGAGGATTTTTTAGTTTGAGACTTGAAAAACCTTGAAGTCTAGAGAGCCAGAGAGCCAGAGTAAATGAAAACCATTAGATCATTTTAAAGTGGAAGGATAGGATAAGCTAGAAAATCAGCATCGTAGAAAGATCGAGCCATCAATCTAAGAACATGATCGACCAACAACATTTAGTTCAGGTCTAAAAGTTGTGAGGAGGTTATTGTTCAGGGATTCTCACTTTGAAAGAATTGGCGACTTGAAAAGTCAAAATACCCGAAGTCCCGAAGTGAATGAGGATCCACGTCAACAAGACTACATCAGCAAGGACACATGGCGCAATCAGACAATGACAAGTGTCAAGTTGATTCGACATTTCAGGTACGTGAAATTCACAAATTCGAGTGACACATGGAAGCTACTAGGCTCATGACACGTCATCAAGTGATGTAAGTAAGTGACGTCACTTTAGGTTTTTTACCGCTGGTGATTAGCCCAAAGTCCCAAAGTCCCGAACATCGAATACTCAAAGAAGATCCAGACCGTCGATTTCTAGAAGGACACATGGAAGAAATCTGTGCAGTTCGGTGAAAAAATTCTCTAGGAAAAAGAGCAAAGAAAGTTGAGAATTGATATTCCTGAACCCAGAAAACCCGAAGTCAATCTCAATCATCCAATTCTGAGAGACACGCGTCAGTCGATTGCTAACTCTGGATTAAAAAAAGGAAGGAGGAAAGGTTGGAAATTTGAGATTGTCCAACCCCAAATACCCGAAGGGATTGTGACCATTGATTCGAGAAGGACAAATGTCAACATATGTTCCATTTCGAAAGATATCTAGTCAGAATAAATGAGAAGCTGAGATTTTCAATTTCCGAAGTTTAGAGACCCGAAGGAGATCTTGACCATCGATCCAAAAGGGGACACGCGTCAGTGGATTGTTAGCTCCAGGAAAAAGTAAAGGAAGGTTGAAAGGTCAGAAAGTAGAGATTTTCGAACCTCAAATACCCGAAATGATTTTGACCATCAAGCAAAAAAGGGACACGCGTCGTTGGATTGTGGACTCTGGGTGAAATGCTCTGGGAGCAAGCGAAGTTTGAGAATCGAGACTCCCGAAGCCCGAAAGACAAAATGGATATCATTCGTTGGTTTGGAGGGCTACATGTCACTTGTTCGTTGAGACTAATGATCGCGCATGTACAGAGGAAAGAAGGCATGAAAAAGACAAGAGATCTGAGCCGTTGATCGAAGGAATCTGTCAGAGACCATAAGATCGACGATCACGCCTGATTGCGGGATCAAAAGTTGTTCGGTAGCTAATTTTCTGAGGGAAGGCTGCAAGCTTCCATTTCCTTATCGGCTATCACACACCCACTACAACATTATAGATTTTTTTTCCTTTTTCTTTCTCCTTCTTTATCAAGGGATAGAGTCCCCGAATTCCTACGAGGTCCTAGCATAGGCTAGGTATTTTGATTGGGACCTTCACTAAACCAATCCACTGGTTCTTTCATTGAAAATATGTCGTGTACAACTCAAGCACCAAGCACAGGCGTCACCTCCATGTGATCATCGGTTATGACCCCAAGCTAAGAAAAAAGGCGCCTTTCACATTTTGCGACTCAGCGATGCCCGAGAGTCGAGTCTTTTGACTCTTTAAACCCTAAAACCTGAAATCGTACCTTCACTGAGATCAACGACTGCGAATCTCTACCCTAATCCGACGGTCCTGGCCATATCGAGACTTCGGAAACCGGGAGTTCGAAATGAAAAAGAGTTGAGTTCTTAGACTCCTCAAACCTCGAAATCCGAAATCCTATTCACACTAAGTCGACTCAGAGTTTCACATACAAGGATTTCGCGTACCAGGATTTCTCAACTTGCAAAGACGAGCGTTCATACCCTTGGATTTCCTGGGTGCCGAAACATCAAAATCATTTCACACTACACTGCTTTAGGATTTCACATATCGAGATTTCGCATATCAGGATTTTGCAACTTGCGAAGATGAGGGGTTCATACCCTTGGGTTTCCTGGGTGCTGAAACGCTGAAATCAATTCACGCTACACCGCTTCGGGATTTCACATACCGAGATTCTGCGTACCAGGATTTCACAACTTGCGAAGACGAGGGGTTCATACCCTTGGGTTTCCTAGGTGCCGAAATGTCGAAACATAAAAACCTATTCACACTAGACCATTTCAACATTTCACATATCGAGATTTCGTGACTGGAAAATACAAGGGAATTTTCCCTTGGGTTTCCCGGGTGCCAAAACGCCAAAACACCAAAACCTATTCATGCTAGACCATTTCGAGGTTTCACATATCGGGATTTCGTGACTGGAAAATGCAAGGGAACTTGCCCTTAGGTTTCTTGTGTGTCGAAACACTAAAACCTATTCACACTAGACCGTTTCTAGGTTTCACATATCGGGATTTCACGACTGGTGAATATAGGGGAGCTTTCCCTTGGGTTTCCCAGTGCCGAAAAGATGAAACACCAAAACCTGAGAGAACCACTCTCTCTTGTACAAGGTTTTCAGACTCAGAGCACATGATCCTTCAGGGGGTTCTTGGGTAATTATCCCTAGGCTTGGTGACCAGATTGAAAATCCTTCCTAAATCATCGAGCTATGAACTTCTATGACAGGGGTGAAGTAAACTCATGGGTTTACTAAAACGGTAGTCTTTTCAAGGAACTCACTCTGGCTCTGGAATGCAAGGGAACTTCCTGGAAGGAGGTGCCTTCGGGGAAATCAAACCAGGGCATAGCATGAGTCAAATAAATGGGACAAATCTCTAGGGAATGGAATCGTAATATGAACTTGTTCATTCTATATACAAACCGATTATGATCATATAAGTATAAGCATGCATTCACTATTTCTGATCAAAACACCAGGAAAACACTTCTATATAGAAACCATTTATGAGTGTACAAACATGAACATATGTCCAAGATATTCAATTGAAGATACAAGATATAAACATTTATTAGAAAACACTAGGCATGACGTGACTACTCAGAGGGGTGCTTGTTTCCACCCAACCGTAGGCTCAGTGACTCCAAATGGATTTACCACTAGCCACCCCCGAGCTAGACCACGATGCTTGAGGTTCAATTTTCTACTTCCGACTCAATGGAAATCAAGGACGAAGGTTACTCTCCTTCTCCTCTGTTCATAAATCCCTGTGTTTTATGAAGTTTCTTCAGTTCTTCCCTGCGATCCCCGTCGTGCGCATTCTCCTCCCTCCTCTCCCCCCTTTACCACACTTCCTCTCTTGCCTTTTCTCTGCAAGATTGCGTGTGGCACAAATTTCCCTGCCCGTTGTCAGGTCTGAGAGCTTCTACAGATGGGAGGTTCACCCCGATCCCCTCATTTACTCTTGAGGAGCTTCCCCACCTACCATCTTGGCAGGTAATTCATTCCGGGGTCAGAGAGTGAGCTTTGGTTTCCGAGCACGTACAAACTAGTACGATTTCGGTTCGGTGGAAGTTAACGCAACCATTCCCAGCCCCTTCCACCACCTCTCATAAGCTATCGTGGTCTATTTCAGCACATCCCCCTCCCAGCAATCATGCGACACATATTCATGATATAATTTACATTCATCGACCTTTTATACAAAGGTCTGTCAAATCAAACATTCACATATTTGAGTTTGCCATAGTTCTTGGCCAATATAGTTATTTTTATAGACTAGGGGAAACAGGGTGTTACAATTCCCTCACCCTTAAAGGAACATCATCCTCGATGTTCTATCTGTCAATATGACGTGTATGTATAGAAGTAAACAAAATCGGATATGCCTATTTCATGGCATCTTCCATTTCCCAAGTAGCCTCATCTGGGCCAAAATGTTTCCACTACACCTTGACCTGTGCAATGGTTCTATTCCTGAGTGGGGTTTCCTTTCTTTCTAGTATGCATTGAGGTTCTAGTAGGAATTCTCCCTCCAGTTCCACCTAGATCACTGACCAGTCAATTATATGATTAGAATCATGTACATATTTCTCCAATAATGAAACATGGAAAACATTATGTGATTCTACTGTGGGAGGAAGTGCTAGCCTATAGGCTACATGTCTCACTCTATCTAGAACTTCAAAGGGTCAGAAATACCGAGGTGCCAACTTGGCACAAGCTCCCATCCCCAAGGAACTCTTCCTAGGTCTAACTTTGAGATATATGTGGTCTCCTTCCTTGAACTCTCTTGGAGTTCTCTTTCGGTCGGTGTAACTTTTCTGTCGGTTCTGAGCGACCTTTAGATTTTGCTTTATCTGAGTCACTTGTTGTTCCATTTCTTTCAACATGTTGGGTCCAATAGTAACACTATTTATGGGATTACTCCAAATGACTAGAGTGTTGCATGGCCTAACATAGAGGACTTCGAAAGGACTCATCTTCAGGGATTCTTGGTAGCCGTTGTTGTAGGCGAATTCCACCAATGGCAGGTAGTCTTCCCACTTTTTGGGTTGATGTATTACATGCATCCTTAGCATGTCTTCTATTATTTGGTTCACTCTTTCAGTCTGTCCATTAGTTTGAGGATGATAGGTAGTGCTAAATAGTAATTTGGTCTCCATACCAACCATTAAGGATTTCCAAAAGTTGGAAGTAAATTTTGTGTCTCTGTCAGACACGATCTCTTTAGGCATACCATGTAGTCTGAATATCTCCTTCATGAATACATTGGCGATGTCTATTGCCTTGCAAGTCGACTTGATGAGGATAAAATGAGTGGACTTGCTCAATTTATCCACCACTACGATGATGGCATCATTCTATTTGGTCAAGGTTGGTAATCTGGTGATGAAATCCATGGAGATGGTTTCCCATTTCCATTACAGGATTGGTAGAGGTTGTAATAATCCTGCTAGGTGTCGGTGTTCTACTTTAACCTATTGGCACTCTATGCATTTGGCTAAGTATTCAGCTATGTATTTCTTCAATCCAGGCCAATAGAATTGTTTCCTGGTGGCCATGATCATCTTCTGGTATCCTGGGTGACCAATGTAGGGTATTTTATGTGGTTCATCCATTATGAACCTCTTCAATTCGTCACAATCTGGAATATACAATTTGTTTCTGTAAGTTAGCAGACCTCCATCTATCATCTGGTAGCTTTCATACTTTATCCCTGTGGGTTCTTGCTCCAGGTACGAGGTTATGTTCTGGAAGAATGTGTCTATTTCTTGTGCAATCCTGACTCTGTCCTTGACATCCGTCTCGCAGGTGCTCACCGCTGCCAGGTGAATTGTTTTCATACTTCTGCTGAGGGCATCAGACACCTTATTTTCCTTTCCTTTAATATGTTTGATTTCAAATTCAAACTTGCTAAGGAGGGCCATCCACCTAGCTTGTCTGGCATTGAGCTTTGGTTGGTCAAACATATATTGCAATCCACAATGGTCCATCATAAGTACAAATTTCCTTCCCAGGAGGTAATGCCTCCACATTTTTAAGGCGTGCACTATGGTGGGCAGCTCTAAATCATGGGTCACATAGTTGACTTCATGTTCATTCAATTTTTTGGATTCATAGTAGACCACACTTCCTCCTTGTGTAAGGAATCCTCCGAGCCCTTCCTTGTAGGCATCTGTGCACACGAGGAAGTTAGCTTCGGAATAAGAGATCTTCAACATGGGTGCTTGGGTTAGTAGATTTTTCAGGGATTGTAATCTTTCTTCACATTTTTGTGTCCATGTGAATTTAGCCCCCTTCTTCTGGAGGGTAGTGATTGGACAACCAATCTTGGAGAATCCTTTTATAAATCTCCTATAGTATCCTGGTAACCCCATAAAGGATATGATATCCGAAACGTCCTTAGGGGTAGGCCATTCCATGATAGACCTAATCTTGTCAGGGTCTACTGCTACTCCTTCTTCAGATAGGACATGGCCCAAGTAATATATTTGCTTCTGGAAAAAGTCACACTTGCTAAATTTGGCATAGAGATGATGTTCTCTTAGCACTTGAAGTACAAGCCTAAGGTGTTCCTCATGTTCCTCTCTATTCTTGGAGTAAATTAATATATTGTCAATAAAAACCAGCACAAATTTGTCTAGGAATTTGTTGAACACATTGTTCATCAAGCACATAAAAGTGGCAGGGGCATTGGTTAATCCAAATGGTACTACCACAAATGCATAGTGACCATATCTCATCCTGAAGGTAGTTTTGTGGATGATTCACCCTTGATTTGGACTTGATGGTATCCAGATCTCAAGTCAATATTTTAGAAGATGGAAGCACCTCCCAATTGATCAAACAGGTCATCGATCCTAGGTAAGGGGTACTTGTTTTTTATGGTTACCTTATTGAGTTGTCTATAATCTACGCACAGTTGAAGGGTACCATCTTTCTTTTTCACAAACAGGACTGGTGCTCCCCATGGTGACACGCTGGGCTGGATATAGCCTTTGTCCATCATTTCTCTTAATTGTGATTTAATCTCAACTAGTCCGGGTGTGCTCATCCTGTAGGGTGTCCTAGACACTGGCACCGCTCCTGGTGCAAGTTCTATCAAGAAGTCAATGACCCATCTTGGAGGTAGACCCGATACCTCTTCCAGAAATACATCTCTATATTCTCTTAGTGTGGGGTGGCCTTCGAGGCTTGGTTTGTCACCTTTAACTGATTCCAACACCTGTATCACATATAGTGGAGATCCCTTCCTGCAATACTTTCTCATTTGAAGGGCTGATATTCGCCTCACTGAGACAGGTTTTTGGATCCCTTGAAGGGTTATCCTTCTCCCTTCTTCACTTACACATTCTAAGGTTTTATGGTAACAGTCTATTCTGGCTTTATATGTGGTTAGACAGTCCATACCAATCAATAGATCATACGATCCTAGGGGTAATATGTTAAGGGTTGTTTGGGTGGGGAATTCACCCATAGTGAATCGAAAAGATGGTATGAGTTCCATTAATTTTCTTTTGGTGCCGGTGGCTAATTGTACCAACCATGGCTTGGCATGTTTATGTGGTTGTAATTTACACTTATCAACAGCCTTAGGAGCTATATAACTCAAATGTGGACTAGGGTCAATTAGAATAGACACTAGATGGTTGATGATCATACCTTCCATCTCCACCACTGAAGCTTGGTGGTCAACTTGTTTATTATCCACGACTGCATAAATTTGTGGCATACTCCTGGCCACATCATTGACGGTGGTAGCTTCTTGAATGTTGTAAATTATCCGACTGTTCTATTGTTGGTGCGGCCAATCCCTCAGTAGATGCTCTTCTCCACAACCCCAACATTTCAAGGGTTCTTTCTTTGGGTTATCAATCCTTCCTAGGGTAGATCCAAAAGGTTTATTTCTGCTCTGGGAGGGGAAATTCTGCCGGTGTACACTTCGGGTTGGGAAGCTCATCCTTGAGTCCTTTTTATAATTTTTAAATCTTGGAGATTTAAACCCCTTTTTCTGGGATCTCGAACTATTCTTCTACTTCCAGCCTTCACGAGGTTCTTTCTGATGCCCAAGCTGTTCATAACAATATCTTGCCTTTCAGATAGTGTCTTCTAGGGTCTTTGGCTCATCAAACTCAATCCTGTTCTGATAGTCCTTAGGTAGTCCGTTGATGAATCGTTGCACCTTTACCTTTTCTGCTTTTATATAGGGTACGTACCTCAGCAACTCAAGGAATCTGCTGACATATTCCTCTATGGCGAGTTGCCCCAACTTGAGTTCATAGAATTCTTTAGTCTTTTTGTCGAAATACTTTTCTGACATATACTTCTTCTTGAAGTATTTCTCAAACTATTCCCAAGATATGCCCTCTTTGTGAATCCCTTTTACACTCTTAAGGTCTTCCCACCAAATGCAAGCCTTTCCATTCAAGTTGAAGGTGGCTACTCGAGCCTTCAAATTGTCTGAGAAGTCATAGACTCTGAAATACTTCTTTAGTCCAAGCAACCAGGCCTCTACTTCCTCTCCCTTCTTTATTTCACCATCGAAAGAGGGTGGTTTGACCTTCCTGAATTCTTTGAGATTATGACTCTTGGAATGCTTTCGCTTCTCCTATTTTCTTCAGGAATAAGAACTAGTTCTGCTGCTAGAAGATCCCTCCAAGTTGCCAGCTTCCTTTCCAGAGGAATCATCCAACGCTTTTCCCTTATCTTTGGGGTGGACCTTCCTTGAGCTGCTCTTCCCAGTGTCGCCACTTAAAAGACCACGTTTCTGTATCTCAAGTGGACTTCGAATTTTATTTGTCTGTCATCAGTCCGCAGGACTGGTGTTAGGTTCATGCTGCAATTGTATTTGTATGTCGGATAAACTTTGCAATAAGACTGCATTAATTTCCATTTGCTTCTCTTACTCTTTTATCATCCTCTTGTTGTCGGCCTTGCATCTCTGTAGTTCGACCACGAGGCTCCTCATAGTGTCATCTAGATCTGGAGGAGTCCCTACTACCCTCCTTTCATTAGACTCTTTGTCTCTATTGTGGGAGCCATCTCCCACTTTGTGGTGAGTCACCATTCTATGCATCTACATTTTCCCGCGGTTGATCGTCTGCTTGTGTGCAAAAGAAAAATGCTTGTTGTTAGTCAATATTTATATTCATTCATAACCAACATATAATTCATATTTTTCACATTCATACACACAATAGGAGTTTTCATTCTTAACTTCGACTCGTGATTAAGGGGGTTAAGATAGAGAGTTACTCCTTTTAAGAGTACTTCGATTGGAGTCTTTGCGCAACCCATTCATGAGCCCAAGCAGGCCAAGTGTTGTAACCATGCTCTGATACCAATTTGTCACACACCCACTATGGCATAATACATTTTTTTGCCTTTTTATTTCTCCTTCTTTATCGAGGGACAGAGTCCCCAAATTCCTACGAGGTCTTAGTGAAGGCTAGGTATTCTGATCAGGACCTTCACTAAACCAATCCACTAGTTCTTTCATTTAAAATCTGTCATGTACAACTCAAGCACCAAGCGCAAGCTTCACCTCCATGTGATCATTGATTATGACCCTGGCCTAAGCCAAAAGGTGCCTTTCGCATTTCACGACTGAGTGATGCCCGAGAGTCAAGTCTTTTGACTCTTCAAACCCTAAAACTTGAAATAGTACCTTCACTGAGATCGATGGATGAAAATATATACCCTGATCCGATGGTCCTGGCCGTATCGGGACTTCGGATACCGGGAGTTCGAAATGCAAGAGAGTTGAGTTCTTTGACTCTTCAAACCCTGAAACCCAAAATCCTATTCACACTAAGCTGACTCGGAGTTTCACATACTGGGATTTTGTGTACTGGGATTTCGCAACTTGTGAAGATGAAGGTTCATACCCTTGGGTTTCCTGGGTGCTGAAACACCGAAATCATTTCACACTACACCACTTCAGGATTTCACATACCGAGATTCCGCGTACTTGGATTTCACAACTTGTGAAGACAAGGGGTTCATACCCTTGGGTTTCCCATGTGCTGAAACGCCGAAATCAATTCACCCCACACCGCTTCAGGATTTCACATACTGGGATTCCGCGTACCATGATTTCACAACTTGCAAAGATGAGGGGTTCATACCCTTGGGTTTCTCGGGTGACGAAACGCTGAAACACCAAAACCTATTCACACTAGACAATTTTGGGGTTTCACATATAGGGATTTCATAGCTGGCGAATACAAGGGAATTTTCCCTTGGGTTTCCCAGGTGCCAAAATGCCGAAACACCAAAACCTATTCACGGTAGACCATTTCGGGGTTTAACATATCAAGATTTCACGACTGGCGAATACATGGGAACTTGCCCTTGGGTTTCCCAAGTGCCGAAACGCTGAAAAACCAAAACCTATGCATGCAAGACCATTTCGGGGTTTCACATATTGAGATTTCGTGACTGGTGAATACATGGGAGCTTGCCCTTGGGTTTCCAAGTGCTGAAATGCCGAAACACCAAAACCTGAGAGAACCACTCTCTCTTGTACAAGGTTTCCAGACTCAGATCACATGATCCTTCAACGGGTTCTTGGGCTTGGTGACCAGACTGAGAATCCTTCCTAAATCACTGAGCTATGAACTTCTATGATAGGGGTGAAGTAAACTCGTGGGTTTACTAAAATGATAGTCTTTTCAAGGAACTCACTTCGGCTCTGGAATGCAAGGGAACTTCCTGGAAGGAGGTGCCTTCAAGGAAATCAAACCAGTGAATAGCATGAGTC
This sequence comes from Picea glauca, assembly GCA_000966675.3. Taxonomy (NCBI): domain Eukaryota; kingdom Viridiplantae; phylum Streptophyta; class Pinopsida; order Pinales; family Pinaceae; genus Picea; species Picea glauca. Next base: position 104,370 of record JZKD02S1672823.1, read on the forward strand.
AAGTAAATGGGACAAATCTCTAGGGAACAGACTCATAATCTGAACTTGTTCAGTCTGTATACAAACCAATTATGGTCATATAAGTATAAGCATGCATGCACTATTTCCGATCAAAACACTAGGCAAACACTTCTATATAGAAACCATTTATGAGTGTACAAACATGAGCATACATTCTAGGATATTCAATTCAAGATACAAGATATAAACACTTATCATAAAACACCAGGTGTGACGCGACTGCTGAGAGGGGTGCTCATTTCCACCCAACCGTAGGCTCAGTGACTCCAAACGAATTTACCACTAGCCACCCCCGAGCTAGACCACGATGCTTGAGGTTCAATTTTCTACTTTTGGCTCAATGGAAGTCAAGGACGAACGTTACTCTCCTTCTCCTTTGTGCAGAACTCTCTGTGTTTTCTGGAGTTTCTCCAGTTCTTCCCCGCAATCCCTGTCATGCGCGTTCCCCTCCCTCCTCTCCCTCCCTTACCACACTTCCTCTCTTGCCTTTTCTCTACAAGATTGCGTGTGGCGCGAATTTCCCCACCCGTGGTCAGGTCTGAGAGCTTCTACGGATGGGAAGTTCACCCCCATCCCCTAATTTACTCTTGAGGAGCCTCCTCACCTACCATCCTGGCGGGTAATTCATTTTCGGGTCAGAGAGTCAGCTTTGGTTTCCGAGCACATACGAACAAGTACAATTTTGGTTCGATGGAAGTTAACGCAGCCATTCCCGGCCCCTTCCACCACCTCTCATCAACCATCGTGGTCTCTTTCAACAAATCCCCCTCCCAGCAATCATGTGACACATATTCATGATATAATTTACATTCATCGACCTTTTATACAAAGGTCTGTCAAATCAAACATTCACATCTTTGAGTTTGCCATAGTTCTTGGCCAATATAGTTATTTTTACAGACTGGGAAAACAGGGTGTTACATCGACTACATAAGATGAATACATTGCATTTGCCACTTGTTGTACCCAAGTAATGGATGATTCAGACACTTGCAGACTTGGAGGTAAAGTATAATGCACGAATCCCAATCCATTGTGATAATACTAGTGCAATTAGTGTGTCAAAGAATCTTGTATTTCACTCCAAGACCAAGCATATACCCATCAAGTATCACTTCTTGAGGGAATAGGTGACCAACACTGTTGTTTCTTTGCATTATATTCCATCCAAAGATCAGATTGCTGATATCTTCACTAAACCGCTTGAAAAAGCTCAGTTTGAGTATCTACGCCACAAGTTGGGAGTGACCCTATTATCAAGTTAAAATAGTTTATCTGGTCAGGGGGGAGTATGTGTTGATTGAATGTTTGATACCTATGAAAAGTGTTGCAACAATGCAAGGGGAGAAAAGGAGTGTTCTGGATGCTATAGTTGGATATCTAAGCAGCCTATCGAGGTTGCCACCAATTCCAAAGGGGGAGATTGTTGGCATGTTTACAGGAAGAGCGTGCTTGTCATTGATGGAAAGAACAGAAGGCAGAGTAGAAGGAAGTGAAATCTCAGGAGGAAGAATGATAGTCATCACTGGATCATCAATCCTGAATACCCAATGACTGTTAGATCAACGTCTAGTGACCAGAGGAACCACAGAGAAGAAGTACAGATCTAATCTATTGGATCTAAGCACCGAGGATCAACAGTCATTGGATCTAGAAATAAATGCAAGAGGGTTAATCCTTTGGATTGTTAGAAAAACAGGACCGTGGAGCAATAAAATAAAACAAATGCAGAAACAAAACATAGAAGATACATAATACAATAGAGACACAGATTTACATGGTTCACCCAGTGTGGGCTATGTCCACCAGAGAAATGCCAGGTCCTTCCTTTTTTATTATCCAGCATATGAAGGGATACAACCTACAACAAAACCGTTGTAACTTCCTCTTCTTTCTCTCATAGTCTCCTATCTCAGAATACAATATTCACCATCAACCATAGCCACAATACATTTCCATCATAAAAGAGGGTTCCCTTCTAGGGAAAAAAACTCTAACATAATCTCTACCATTAGATCTGCGACCTTATAATGAATGGTCTAGATTTACAATTAAATTACAATATACATTTACAAGGCAATTTTTCCTTTAGGGGCTTCGCCCCCGAACTGTAGTGTTCCCAAGGCCGAGCCTCGTAGTAAACCATGTTCTGAAAGGAATTGTGATTATGTTTTATAGGCTGGTGAGGCAAGTTCTTATAAGCTGGAGGCTTATGTGGTTGTTAGGCCAGGAAGCCTAAGTGTTTGAAGGCCAGGAGCCTGTTGTTGTACTTGTATGTATGCAGAAAAATTAATAAATATAAACACCGCCAGGTGCAGACCGACCATGATGAATGAGTGAAGGGGGACTGAGCATCCATAGAGTGGGCAAGGAATTAGGGGATGGAAGGTGGGAAAGGGGCTAAGTGTTGAGCCTAGGGTGCTTAAGCCTGGGAATAATATTTTAATATTATCCCCAAAAGACATGTGCATTTTATGTTTATCGTAATTTCCTGGAAAGGGGAAAGTGTGTAAAGGGGATGCATGCGGATGGAACACATGCAGTTCCAAGGGTGACAAGTGTCCACCCTGATGCATGCAAATAAAATAGACGAGGTAAGCTGTGAAGGGGGCTCTCTCATCCATTCGACCCGATTGTCCTGATCGTGAACCGTGTAACCTCTACAAGAGACCTTGTGCAATCCTGAAATGGGGGCCAAAAAGCTGGTGTTTCTTCTGCAAAATCTGTGTACACCCTCTATTCTGAGAGCTGAGAAGATTGTGTTCATCTGAAAATCTAGTTCACTCTTTACCCGTTCGGAACCAGGGAGTCTGTGTAATTCCCTGCGTGGATTGTTGTCACGCGTTCCCAGAATCAACACCGTGAGACCTTGCCGCCATTGTTGAGCATGTGTGAGAAGCCCGAGTCTGTATTCCCAGTTGACTGTGGTGGTCACACAGAACTGTACCGCACGTGGCTTGATGGCCAGTGCAAGTTGTGATTGAGCTGGTGTATGATCTCTCTCTAGGTGAGGGAGCTGACTGTTGTTGGAAGAGGAAGGTTGTTAGGCCTGTGAGCAAATCTTTCCAGGAGGCAGAGTTTGCTGGGAAGTGGTTTCTTCCAGAGAGTGTCCAGCACCAACTACGGGCTCTGAGACTTCCTGATCCGGCCTGTTTCCAAGACCCAGAGAGGGAGGTTAGCACCGATGGACTTTGCGTGTGAAGCTGTATACTCCTGGGCGGAACAGGCATGTGGGGAATGAGAGTCTGGTAGTAGTGGGCGTAAGATGGCATCTTTGGGAAGAATCCTTCTAGATATTTTTGTGTTGTTTTCCCTATAACCTTAGCCTAGCCTAGAATTCCTTGCCTTGGGGTGGAGCTTGGTCCCAGCTTGGGGGTGACCCACTGCTGAGCTGATGAGCAGTGTGGTCTAATGTTGGGAGGTTCGTGGAAGGGTTGCACTTGGTTGGTGGATTTTATAGCTGTTAAAAGATAAGTATCTATTTATGTTTTAAACATGTGTTGCATGACTGCGCTGCTTATGTATCATGTTTTCCGCTGTGTATATGAATTATTATATAATGCTATGAATTGCTAATTATAGGAGTAAATATCATGTTTTACTCTGGAACTTAAATGGGTTTAATTGTTAGATGCATGTGGATTATATACTAGACTGTGTTTGTTATTAAAAAAGTGTGTACAGATTGTTAGATAGTGCGTTATAATCTCTGGGTAAGCAGAAAGGTACACTACAAATTGGTATCAGAGCCAAGGTTTCGACACTGAGCCTAGATGGGCCAGTGGAGCGGTCTTTGGACTGAAAATACAAGGGGAAATTGGGTTTGGAAGGAAAATTTTGGACCCTGGTTTGCTCCAAAGTGTCAAGGAGTTACTAGACGAGTTTTTAAGCTCAGGAGGTATAGCGGCGTTATGAGACCACAACCAGTGTGGCATAAGTCCACAGGGAGAGAGGACTCCACACCAAAAGTGTGTGGGAGCATAGGACAGAGTCTGCGAGTAGAGAGGAGAGGAGAGAAGGAGTCAAGACTCTATTAAAGTCTGAGCTCAGGAACACCTTTGTAAAGCGGAATTTTTATTAATACAAACAGAAGCAGTTTTACCTGCATGTATTTCTGTGTTGAATGAATGTCTTGGTGTGTTCTATTTTATGCTGTGAATTTATGCTGTAGATGCAATTGTGCATTTGCAGGAGTTGATTTGGTTTCAAGATTGAGAGGTCTTTGAGGCTTCATACCAGGAGGGTGTGACAGAACACTGCGGGTTCTGATAGCCATGCATAGAAGTTGCATATCTGAACTCTGCGGATTCAGACAAAGACGTGCCAGGAGGGCACACAGCTAAAATCAACAAATCAAAGAGAGAAGACCTTGAGGTTGTTGAACACCTCAGGAGGGAAGCCTGTGTATGAGAAACACAGTTGCAGACAGAATCTTTGAGGAGTTCTGTGAAGCTCTGCCAAGTGGGCATTGAGCATATGCACAGTGGTACTGAGGAAGAACTCTGTCGTGAGTTCAAGAAGAACCAGAATCAATAGGGGATTTTGAGAGCTCTGCCAAGTGGTCATTGAGAAGGTGCAAGAAATGCACAGAGGACATAACTGCTGAACGTTCTGTGAAAATATACTATGCCATGTGGGCATTGAGACATTGTGCAGACAGGCACAGTAAGAGAAGAGAACTCTTTGAGTTCTAGAACTTAGAGGAAGAATCCACTGAAGGATCTTCACAGGGTTGTTGAACACCCTGAAGGCTCAGTAGGAGGTTTCTTGAGCAGGAGGACAACCAAGAGGGCATCAAATTATCCATCTGTGGGAGAAAGGAAAGAAAAAGAACCGAGTTTCTGTGGAGGTCGAAGCTACAGGAAATCTCAGGATGGATAGCACCTCTGTGTGCATGTGAAGACTCTGCAGAGGCGCAGAAGTCAAAGAATCCCTTGAGGATTCAAGGATAAGCTCAGGAGGAGTAGTTCTTTCAGCGCATGGAGCTATATCTCCAAGGAACGCAGAGGTCGAAGAACTCTTTGGAGATTTCAGAGTTCCCCAAAGCTCAGGAGGAACAACGTCATTGAGAGTGCAGGCAAGGACTCAAATTCATGAAGCTCGCAGAGGAGAAACAAGCAAAGGTCGAGACCTTTGAGGACTTGGAATTCTTCCAAGGCCGGGAAGAAAGAGTGCAAGCTTAGGAGGGAGCACAACAACCATCATATTGGTGGCAGAAGGACATCTGGACCGTTGGTTTTCACGTCCAAGGAACAGCAGGAGGAGCGCAAGCAAAGGAAGAAATGATCTGCACCGTCAGATCTATAGCGAAGAACCCGTCATCCATTGGAATAGGTGAAGATGCTCAGAGTTTAGTCTCTAGAGTGTGCGCACAGGAAGAGTGGAACTGGACCATTGGATCTTGATCCAGAGACCCGACAACCATTGGATCTGTCGAGAGTTGCACGGGGGTTAAATCCTTCGTGAACAGCAGAGGCAAATTCCTGACGAGAGGGGTGGCCATCGGGATATCGACATTCATGAAATCGGGGGTCACGATGACATGAGATCGGGAATTTTCATGGTGAAAATCCTGGAATCAATTGGAGCCATCCATTAATTGAGACACGTGGTAGAGATTGAGCGACCCGTCGGTATATCGGCTACCGGGGTTTTGAGTTGACAGAGGATTTCTATCATCAGGGTATCGAAAATCTCAAAATAGTGAGGTTAGATCAGGGTTGTCCATATTTTGGGGACATGTGGAGGAGATCCAGACCATCGGGGGAAGTTATGAAAGGAGAGAGTCCATTGGCACATCGAGATTTGACAGATTGTGAATCCTGAGGACAAGACTTCTGGAACAACAGAAGTTGCAAAATCGCGAGAGGCGATCAGGACCGTCCATCTTGAGGAGATGCGTGGCTAGATCTAATATCTCAGGAAAGTCCCAAAAAGGGAAGACTCCATCGGAGTTTTGGGACTCGGCAAATCGAGAGTTCTGTGGACAAGAGATCGGTAATTTCCATGGGAAAATTTCTCGGAACTGATCTGAGCCGTCCATCAGTTGGGACACGTGGGCGAGATTGGGAGCCCATCGGCATATCGAATATTTGGAAAGAAAGAGTTCAAGGCCCTTTTGAGTCACGAAACAACGAAAGGATTTCAGTCGTGGATCTGAGGAAGGACGCGTGTCGCGTGATTATCCCAACCAAGAAATTGGCCATCGGGACTCACATAAGGGAGCAGTTTGACTTGGCATTGGGCAAAGTCCGAGGTTTAATCTGGACCATTCATTCATCTGGGACGCGTGTCAAGAATCCATAGAAAGTCGGGGATTGGCATTTCGCGGATCCTGAAGACAGGAATCCCTTGCATTTTAGAATTGCGAAGTCCGAAACCCCGTAACGCGAATTGTCGATTCGCGAGGAATTGACCAGAACCGTCGAACCCGGAAAGATGTGGACCTTTGATCTGAGGCAATAGGGGTTCGAGAGATCGAACCTCGAGAGAAAGGAGGAGAACTAATCCTTGAATTTCGCTAGAGGTCACACCGGTGGAAGTTAAAGGAAGAGCTAGCACACACTAGACTCTTGTTTCTGATTTCTGGGATAGAGAGAGTCGAGGGTGACTCATATCTAAACACCCAGTACATGAAGTCTCGAAACGCCTTCTGGATAGGCGCGTGGTCATAGCTAGTGGCCATGTGGGAGAAAATTGTGCCACCGCTAGTTCTCATAGGAGAGTTTTTGCCCAAGGCTTGTGGTTTTGTTGCGTGGAGGTTCTAGTAGGGACCCGAAGAGATGCTCCAGGTCAGAGAGCTGAAGACCCATTGACTGGGAGGTCAGCAAACCCTGTTGAGGTAGGGAAACTGCATCGAAAGTGCTCAGGGCAGGAATAATTATTTACAATGATTACAGTGGAGAGCATAAGAAGATTCAGGAATCCTGGAAGAATTGAATGCTTCTGGGA
>JZKD02S1672823.1:118333-141580 GCA_000966675.3 Picea glauca
TAGATCCTTCTGATATAAATAATCTTCCATCTGCATCTTCCATAACTGGTAGTTTTGGCCGTTAAATTTCTCGACCCTAAACTTTCCATCTTCCGACATTGCTCCCACTTGAACCGAGAACCCTCTTTTCCTACAAGTTACCTTTCACTCTGATACCAGTTGTTAGAAAAACAGGACCGTGGAGAAATAAAATAAAACAAATGCAGAAACAAAACACAGAAGATACAAAATACAATAGAGACATAGATTTATGTGGTTCACCCAGTGTGGGCTACGTCCACCATAGAAATTGCCAGGTCCTTCCTTTGTTATTATCCAACATATGAAGGGATACAACCTACAACAAACCTGCTATAACTTCCTCTTCTTTCTCTCACAGTCTCCTATCTCAGAATACAATATTCACCATCAACCATAGCCGCAATACATTTCCCTCATAAAAGAGGGTTGCCTTCTAGGGAAAAAAACCCTAACATAATCTCTATCGTTAGATCTGCGACCTTATAATGAATTGTCCAGATTTACAATGAAATTACAATATACATTTACAAGGCAATTTTTCCTTCGGGGGCCTGCTTGCCCCCAGACCCCCCAACCGGGGGGATAGCCCCCCGGGACCCCGCAGAGGGGGTACCCCCCTCTGTACTCCCCCGCATGGAAGAGTGTATATACTTCTGGGGTGTAAATACTTTATGGGGTATCAACACGGCTGAAAGTAAGGACCTCTGAATCAGGAAGATAATCATGCTCCACAACCAACATGGATGAGAATAGGAGAGAAGACTTGTCAAAGTCCCGAAGTCCTGAAGTAAGTAGGGACTGTTCATCATCAAGATTGACAGGTGGCACATGATCCACAACTTCGAAGAAAATCACTTCGAAGATATTTTAGTTTGAGACTTGAAAAAACCCGAAGTTCGGAGAGCTGGAGAGACGAAGTAAACGACAACCATCAGTTCATTTTAAAGTGGACGGACATGATAAGATAGAAAATTATCATCGTAGAAAGATTGAGCCGTCAATATAAGAACATGATCAAACAACAACATTTAGTTCGGATCTAAAAGTTGCGATGAGGTTATTGTTCAAGGATTCTCACTTCGGAAGAATTGGCGACCTGAAAATTTGAAATACCCGAAGTCCCAAAGGCCAAAGTCCCGAAGTGAATGAGGATCCACCTCAGCAAGGACATGTGGTGCAATCAGAGAATGACAAGTGTTAAGTTGAATCGACATTTCAAGTACATGCAATTCAAAAATCTGAGTGACACGTGGAAGCTACTAGGCTCATGACACGTCATCAAGTGACGTAAGTAAATGATGTCACTCTGGGACTTTTACTTCAGGAGTTTTACAACCGACGATTAGCCTAAAGTCCCAAAGTCATGAATGTAAAATGCCCAAAGAAGATCCAGACTGTCAATTGGCAGAAGGACGCATGGCAAAAATGTGTGCAATTCGAGGGAAAACACTCCCGGAAGACACGTGTCAGTCGATTGCTAACTCTGGATAAAAACAAAGGAAGGAGGAAAGGTTGGAAAGTTGAGATTGTCAAACCCTGAATACCCAAAGGGATTGTGACCGTTGATTCGAGAATGACAGATGTCAGCAGATCTTCCATTTCGAAAGATATCCAGTCAAAAGAAATGAGAAGTTGAGATTTTAAATCTCCGAAGTCCGGAGACCCAAAGGAGATCTCGACCATTAATCCAAAAGGGGACACGCGTCAGTGGATTTTCAGCTCCAGGAAAAAGAAAAGGAAGGTTGAAAGGTCAGAAAGTCGAGATTTATGAACCTCGAATACTCGAAGGGATTGTGACCGTCGATCCAAAAATGGACACGCGTTGTTGGATCATGGAATCTAGGTGAAATGCTTCGGGACAAGTAGAGTTTGAGAATCCAGACTCCTAAATCCTAAAATGCGAAATCGATCTCATCCGTTGGTTTGGGGGGCCACATGTCACTTGGTCATTGAGACTAAGGATAGTGCGTGGAAGAAGGAAAGAAGGCAGGAAAAAGACAATAGATCTAAGTCGTTGATTGAAGGCATCTGTCAGAGACCGTGAGATAGACGATCACACCTGATTGCGGGATCAGAAGTTTCTCAGAAGCTAATTTTCTGAGGGTAGGACGCAAATGAAACCACGGTATTGAAGAAAGGGTATGTGGTAGATGGAGGTAGATTGTGGGGAGAAAAGAGGTTAATCCCAAAACTAATGTTGGACGCACATGCAACCATTTCCTTATGCAAATCCATAGCCCAAGGTCACATGTGCTAGGGGGATAACAAGAAGAGAGCTCGCGCACACCATATTGTGTTCATATGAAGTTCATCGCCCAAGGTCATATTGAAATAAAGGGAGCTATCACTCGCTAGACCAAGAATGTGAAGTGCCTTTTGAATAGGCATTTGGTCACCGCCGGTGGTCATGTGAAGGTAGGGGCTTAGAAGCCAAAGAATCCATAATTGACTAGTTGTAACTCACAGAGAAGACGAAGAGTTTCGACAGCCAGAGAAGCCAAATAATCTTTGGATAACTACCACTGATGATGAACACATACAACATAACTGCCAGAGAATACAAAGAGTTTCTATGATGATTGGGCAGAGGACTCGACGTGGGAAATAAATGCAGAACATAGAACAATGGGTGTGACTTCGATAGTGATCCATGTGGGTAGGCAGAGATGAAGAGCGGTACCTGAAGTGGAGACCAGAGACGCAATGTATAGCATGCAAAGGCAACATAGAGTATAAAGAGAATAAATAGAAGATGAATAGGGTATCAATGTGTGTAGCAGGAGAACAAACAGATGATAGAAGAGAAACAGAGAATAGAAGCTGGAAGAGACAAAGAAAGTAAGTAAAGTTTTGTAAGATTCAATCAATGTGGTAGGGTGGTGCTAGGGAGGATTGCAGTCCTCTAAATTCTAGTTGGTGCTAGAAGATATTCTGGGAGTTGGTGTTTCCTTCTAGTGGGTTCTAGAGAAACTTGGGAGTTGGTGCTTCCATCTAGTTGGTGCTCTCTGCAAGTTGTAGCTTGCTATTAGAGGTTGTAGCCTCATATTTGAGTTGGAGCTCAAAGATTGTGATGTACATGGAAGTTGGACCTTGATTGACATCCTAAGAAGAAGAGGTTTTCTCCCTTTATGGGTTTCATCATGAGAAATCTGTGTCCCTGTGTATTCTGTGTGATGGATCAAACATTGTTTATCTATGCATGTTAATTTATCAGTAACACATTAAATAATAATTTAGAAAGATTCAAAAAAGAAAAAAAAGTTTCAAGCTTATATTATAACTGATTCACCTCCGCCTCTAAGTTATATTTCCAACAATTGGTATCAGATTCAGTGCCTCTGATTAAAGGTATATCCATAAGCTTGAACACTAGTCATGATGGAAGTTCAACTAACATACCTCCTATGCTTGATGGAGAAAACTTTTCCTTTTGGAAAATAAGGATGAGAACACATTTAATGTCTTTGGGTGTTGATGTTTGGGATGTCGTTGAAAAGGGATATGTGAAGCCGATAGTCTTGGCCTCTAAAGATGGTAAGTTGGAGTTTAGCTTTAATGCAAAATCAATGAATGCCATCCTTAGTGGAATTCCTGAAGTCGAGTTGGTCAAAGTCAAGCACTGTGATTCTGTAAAAGTTATGTGAGACAAGATGATAAGTAGTTATGAAGGTAATGAAAAGTTGAAAGATGAAAAAATTCAGACTCACGGACTGAAATTTGAGTATTTAAAGATGGATGAAGATGAAACTATCAGTAAGTACTTATTACATATAGAAGAACTTGTCAGCATTATGAAAGACCTAGATGAAACAACAGTTGAATCTTTTCTAGTCTAGAAAATATTAAGATCTCTTCCTGATAGATTTAACTCAAAAGTCTATGCTATAGAGGAAATAACTGATCTCAAAACGTTAACACTAGATCAACTTCTTGGAACCCTAACTGCTTATGAAATGAGAATCACCAAAGGTAAATCCACTGAAAGAGAGGAATCTTTTAAAGTAGAGAAAAACAAAGACTCCGGTATAGATGAGATTGAAGCAAATGTTCTGAGAAGACTGAAGAAAGGATCACGAAAATACAAAGGTAAACTACCCTTCAAATGTTTCAACTGTGGTAAGATAGATCATTTTGCATCTAAGTGTCCTCAAAAAAGAAAGTATCATACATATGACAATGACGAGAAGCACAAACACAAAAAGGTCTATAAAGAGAATAATTTTAAGAAGAAAAGCCTTTGTGTAAACAATGATGATGATCCCTCAGATGATGAAAGCAGTGACTCTTCTATTGAATATCAAATAAATGATATCATGTTAATAACTTTAAAATATATAAACATTGAGGATACAAGAAGTGATTTTTTTGACTGTGAAGAAGAAGTAGATCTTGAAGGAGAACTTGTTAATGCCATGTAAGAGATTGATAGACTCAAATAAAAAAAAAAGAAAACATAAACAATTATTGCTAAGGTATGTTAAAACATGAAAGGAACCATTTCAAGAAATTAATATGTTGAAGGTTAAGTTAGAAGAAGATAAGAATATTGAAGACATCCTCAAAAAAAAATTGAAGGAATCCAAAAACAAGGTGAAAAATTGGAAGTTGAAGTAGTGACTGTTAGAAAAGATCTAGAGAAATTTTAGGCCTTATCATCAGAATCTGACAACTATTAAAGCCTCAGAAGGATTAGCCTCCATTCTGAATCAACAAAGGAATTCAAAATTGAAAAATGGTTTGGGTTATGAAGAGGGATCAAGTAGTGGTCAACCAAGCAACAAAGAATCCATCAAGTTTTTCAAATCTGTAACTACTGACAACAACAAAACTGTAGAAACAAAGGAAGATAATCAACCGCCAAGGAGGAGTGAAGGAAAATATACCAGAACTGAATCTGAAGAGAAAAGAAATAATACACTCTCTGGTCAAGAAAATCATCAACATGGAAGAAATGGACCTGCTCAAAGAAGACAACCATTTTCCAGGTACAAAGATTTTTTCTATGGATATTGTTTTTACTGCTCTAACTTTGGCCACAAAGTTGTAAACTGTTCTCTAAGATTTAGACATGAGAAATCAAGACAACCAAGGAATAAATACATGTCTCAACAAAGAATGAGACGACCAAGTTACAAAAAAACACATACTACAAATCATGTGATAGTTGGGAAAAAGACGCAAACTAAGCATAACAATCATTATGATCCTTTATTCAATGAACTAGAATGTTACATCTGCCATAATTATGGACATAAAGATGCAGACTGTCGCGTAAATAACTATAAGCCAGATTCAAATCACAGAGATGAAAATGTCAAAGTTTGGAAGAAGAATGAAAATAACAAGTGTGGATTGGTGTTTTCAGCTCAAAGACAAAAAGACTCCTGGTATGTTGACAGTGAATGCTCCAGTCATATGAAAAGTGACAAAAGTAAGTTCCTATCACTCAAGGAAAATAAATCAGGGAGTGTGACCTTTGGAAATTATGCTCCAGGAAATATTAGAGGTAAAGGTTAAGTAAGTTTAAGTAATGGAAGAAGCAAAGCTCAAGATGTATTATTTATTGATGGTTTAAAGCATAATTTTCTTAGTGTCAGCCAGATATGTGACAGAGGATGTGAAGTCACTTTCACTACCAAGAATTGTAAAATAAAGACAGTAAACAAAGAAGAGTTGCTTGCAAAAGGGGTTAGAACCGAAAACATTATATATGTTCTGAAGAAAGATAAGCAGAAATGTCATTTAAGCAAAATTGATGAAAGTTGGTTATGGCATAGAAGGCTTGGACACCTGAATTTTGATCATATGGAACAACCAAAGGGTTTCCAAATGTCAGATAACCCTGAATTTGTCTGCAAGCCAAAGAAAGCCTTATATGGGTTGAAACAAGATCCTCGTGCTTGGTATTACAGACTGGATAAGTATCTTCAAGACAAAGGGTTCAAGAGAGGAACAATTGACAACAATCTATATATCAAAACATAGGGTAATGATTTTCTCATTGTGTTGGTCTATGTAGATGACATCATTTTTGGAAGCAATAATGATTCGTCGGTATAATGGTTTGCCTCTTCCATGCAGTTTGAATTTGAAATGTCTATGATAGGGGAATTGCCATTTTTTCTTGGTCTGCAAATTACTCAGAGGTCTGAAGGATTATTTCTTTCTCAAGATAAATATCTAAGAGAAATGTTGAAAATGTTTCAAATGGAAGATTCTACACCTAAGAGCACACCTATGGTCACTGGATGCAAGTTAAGAAAGGATGATGACTCACCTGATGTTGATCAGAGTTCCTATAGGTCTATGATAGGAAACCTATTGTACATCACAACATCCCGTCCAAACATAATGCATGCTATTGGAATGGTAGGAATGTATCAGGATACACCTAAACAGAGTCATTTGTTAGCTGTTAAAAGAATATTCAGATACTTTAAAGGAACAATGAACTATGGCCTATGGGAATCAAAATTTTCAACTATTAGTCTATTCAGATGCTGATTGGGCTAACCGCGTGGATGAAAGGAAAAGCACGAGTGGATGTGCATTCTTCTTAGGATATTCTCTTGTAGCATGGTTGAGAAAGAATCAAGGTTCCATTTTGTTATCGACTACAGAAGCTTAATACATTGCAGCTGCCACTTGTTGTACCCAAGTATTATGGATGATTCAGACACTTGCATACTTGGAGGTAAAGTATAATGCACCAATCCCAATCCATTGTGATAATACTAGTGAAATTAGTGCGTCAAAGAATCTTGTATTTCACTCCAAGACCAAGCATATACCCAATAAGTATCACTTCTTGAGGGAACAGGTGACCAACACTGTTGTTTCTTTGCATTATATTCCATCCAAATATCTGATTGTTGATATCGTCACTAAACTGCTTTCGAAAGTTCAGTTTTAATATCCACGCCAGAATTTGCGTGTGACCCTGTTACCAAGGTATGTGTTGATTGAATATTTGATACCTTCAAAAATTGTTGCAACAACTCAGGGTGAGAATGTTTTCTTTGACATTGATGTCAAAGGGGGAGAAAAGGAGTGGTCTGGATGCTAGAGTTGGAGATCTAAGCAGTCTCTCAGGGTTTCCATCAATGCCAAAGGGGGGATATTGTTGGCATGTTTACAGGAAGAGTGTGCTTTTCATTGATGGCAAGAACAAAAAGTGGAGCAGAAGGAAGCGAAAGATAAGGAGGAAGAACGATAGTGGTTGCTGGATCACAAATCCTGAATACCAGATGACCATTAGATCAACATCCAATGACTAGAGGAAGTGCATAGGAGAAGTACAGATCTGATCCGTTGGATCTGAGCACCGAGGATTAAAAGTCGTTGGATCTAGGAATAAATGCACGAGGGTTAAGTCTTTGGATGCACGTAGGAGAGAAGAATTTTCAAAGTACCAAAGTCACAAAGTAAGGAGGGACCGTCCATTGTCAATACTGAAAGGTGGCACACGATCCACAACTCCGAAGAAAATCACTTCGAGGATTTTTCAGTTTGAGACTTGAAAAAACCCGAAGTCCGGAGAGATGGAGATTCAAAGTAAACGATTGTAGTCAGATCATTTTAAAGTGGAAGGATAGGATAATCTATAAAAGTAGCATCGCAGAAATATCGATTCGACAATCTAAGAACATGATCAACGAACAACATTTAGTTAAAGTATAAAAGTTGCGAGGAGGTTACTGTTCAGGGATTCTCACTTCGGAAGAATTGGCGACTTGAAAAGTTGAAATACCTGAAGTCCTGAAGTGAATGAGGATCCACATCCACAAGAATACATCAATAAGGACATGTGGCACAATCAGGCAATCAAAAGTGTCAAGTTGATTCGACATTTCAGGTACGTGCAATTAACAAATCCAAGTGACACGTGGAAACTACTAGGCTCATGACACGTCATCAAGTGACGTCACTCCAGGAGTTTTACTTCAGGATTTTTACCGCTGGAAATTAGCCTAAAGTCCAAAAGTCCCGAACATCGAATACCCGAAGAAGAACCAGACTGTCGATTGCCAGAAGGACGCGTGGTAGAAATCTGTGCAATTCAGGGAAAAACACTTTGGGAAAAAGCAAGCAAAGAAAGTTGAGAGTTGAGATTCCTGAACCTCGGAAAACTGAAGTCAATCTCAACCATCCAATTTTGAGAGAAATGCATCAGTCGATTGCTAAATCTGGATAAATACAAAGGAAGGAGGAAAGTTTTGAAATTTGGGATTATCGAACCCCGAATGCCCGAAGGGATTGTGACTGTTGATTTGAGAAGGACAAATGTCAACAGATATTCCATTTCAGAAGATATCTAGTCAGAAGAAATGATAAGTTTAGATTTGAAATCTCCGAAGTCCGGAGACTCGAAGGAGATCTTGACCGTCTATCCAAAAGGGGACATGCGTCAGTCAATTGTTAGCTCCATGAAAAATAAAAGGAAGGTTGAAAGGTCGAAAGGTTGAAAGGTCGGAAAGTTGAGATTTTTGAACCCCAAATACCTGAAGGGATTGTGACTGTCGATCCAAAAAGGGAAACGTGTCATTGAATTGTGGACTCCAGGTGAAATTCCTCGGGAGAAAGCAGAGTTTGAGAATTGAGAATCCTGAATTACGAAAGGCGAAATGGATCTCGTCTGTTGGTTTGGAGGGCCACATGTCACTTGGTCATTGAGACTAAGGATCATGCGTGCACGAAGAAAAGAAGGTAGGAAAAAAACAAGAGATATGAGCTGTTGATCGAAGGCATCTGTCAAAGAACGCGAGATCGACGATCACGCCTGATTGCGAGATCAGAAGTTGCTCCGAAGCTAATTTTCTGAGGGTAGGCCTCAATTGAAACCACGGTATCGGAGAAAGGGTATGTGCCTTCTAGAGGTAGATTACAGGGAGAAAAGAGGTTAATCTTAAAACCACTATTGGACGTGCCCGCAACTGTTGTCTTATGCAAAGACGTAGCCTGAGGTCACATGCGACAAGGGGTAACGAGAAGAGAGATCGCGCCAACAATCTCATGGTCATGTGAGGTTCATTGCCCAAGATCATATTGAAATAAAGGGAGCTAGCGCTCGCTAGACCAAGAACGCGAAGGGCCTTTTGAATAGGCGTTTGGTCACCGTTGGTGGTCACGTGAAGGTAGGGGCTTAGAAGCCAAAGAAGAAATAATTGATTGGCTATAACTGACAGAGAAGATGAAGAGTTTCGACAACGAGAGAAGACAAAGAATCTTTGGATAACTACCATTGTTGATGAACAGATACAACATAACTTCCAGAGAAGATGAAGAGTTGCTATGATGATCGGGCAAAGGAATCGACGTGAGAAAGAAATGCATAACAGAGAACAGTGGGTGTGAATTCAATAGTGATGCATGTGGGTAGGCAGAAATGAAGAGAAATACTTGAAGTGGAGATCAAAGACACAATGTATAGAATGCAGAGGCAGAATAGAGTATAAAGAGAAGAAAGAGAAGTTGAACAGGGTATCGATGTGTGTAGCAGGAGAACATACAAAGGATAGAAGCAAAACAAAGAATAGAATTTGGAAGAGACAGAGAAAGTAAGTAAAGTTTTGTAAGATTCAATCACGGTGGTAAGGTGGTTCTATGGAGGATTGCATTCCTCTAAATTCTAGTTGGTACTAGAAAATATTCTGGGAGTTGGTGCTTCCTTCTAGTTAGTGCTAAAGAAACTTGGGAGTTGGTGCTTCCATCTAGTTGGTGCTAGAGAAATCTAAGAGTTGGTGCTCTCTGCAAGTTGTAGCTTGCTATCAGAGGTTGTAGCCTCAGATTTGAGTTGGAGCTCAAAGACTATGATGTACATGAAAGTTGGAACTTGATTGACATCCTAAGAAGAAGAGGTTTTATCTCTTTATGGGTTTCCTCATGAGAAATTTGGGTCTCTGTGTATTCTGTGTGATGGATAAAATATTATTTATCTATGCATGTTAAGTTATCAGTAACACATTAAATAATAATTTAGAAATATTCATAAAGAACAAAAAGTTTCAAGATTATATTATAACTGATTCACCCCCCTCTCTCAGTTATATTTCCAACAATGGTATTAGATCCGGTGCCTTTGATTAAAGGTAGATCCATAATCTTGAACATGACCAGTCACGATGGAAGTTCAACTAATAGACCTCCTCTGTTTGATGGAGCAAACTTTGCCTTTTGGAAAATAAGGATGAGAACACATTTAATGTCTTTGGGTGCTGATGTTTGGGATGTCATTGAAACGGGATATGTGAAGATGGTATTCTTGGCCTCTAAAGATGATAAGATGGAGTTTAGATTTAATGCAAAAGCAATGAATTCCAAGCTCAGTGGACTTGCTGAAGCCAAGTTTGTCAAAGTCATGCACTGTGATTCAACAAAATTTATGTGGGACAAGATGATAAGTAGTTATGAAGGTAATGAAAAGGTGAAAGACGCAAAACTTCAGACTCATAGACTGAAATTTGAGAAGTTAAATATGGATGAAGATGAAACTATCAGTAAGTACTTCTTACGTATAGAAGAACTTGTCAACACTATGAAATACCTAGATGAAATGATAGCTGAATCTTTTCTAGTCCAAAAATGATTAAGATCTCTTCCTGATAGATTTAACTCAAAGGTCTTTGCTATATAGGAAATAGCTGATCTTAAAACGTTGACACTAGATCAAATTATTGGAACCCTAACTGCTTATGAAATGAGAATCAACAAAGGTAAATCCACTTCAAGAGAAGCATCTTTTAAAGTAGAGAAAAACACAAACTTCAATATAGATGAGATTGAAGAAAATTTTGTGAGAAGACTGAAGAAAGGATCAGTAAAATACAAACGTAAACAACCCTTCAAATGTTTCAACTGTGGTAAGATAAGTCATTTTTCATCTAAGTGTCCTCACAAAAGAAAGGATCAGACATATGGCGATGAAGAGAAGCACAAACACAAAAAGGTCTATAAAGAGAATAATTTTAAGAAGAAAAGCCTTTGTGTAAACCATGATGATGATCCCTCAGATGATGAAAGCAGTGACTCTTCTATTGAAGATAAAATAAATGATATCATGCTAATATATTTATAATATCTAAACACTAAGGATATAGGAAGTGAGTTCGTTGACTGTGAAGCAGAAGTAGATCTTCAAGGAGAACTTGCCAGTGCCACGGAAGAGATTGATAGACTCAGAGAAAAGAAAAGAAAACAAAAACAATTACTTCTCAGGTATGAGAAAGCATGCAAGGAACCATCTGAAGAAATTAATATGTTGAAGGTTAAGTTATAAGAAGATAAGAAGATTGAAAACATACTCAAACAACAATTGAAGGAAGCCGAAACAAAAGGTGAAAAATTGGAAGCTGAAGTAGTGACTGTCAGAAAAGATCTAGAGGAATTTCAAGCTTTATATCATTAGAATCTGACAAGTATTAAAGCCTCAGAAGGATTAGCCTCGATTCTGAATCATCAAAGGAATTCAAAGTTGAAAACTGGTTTGGGTTATGAAGAGGGATCAAGTAGTGGTCAACCAAGCAACAAAGAATGCATCAAGTTTGTCAAATATACAACTAATGACAACAACAAACTTGCAGAAACAAAGGAAGAGAATCAGCCGCTAAGGAGGAGTGAAGGAAAAGCTACCAGAACTGAATCTGAAGAACAAATAAATAATATACTCTCTGCTCAAAAAAATCATCAACATGGAAGAAATCGACCTGCTCAAAGAAGAAAATCATTTTCCAAGTACAAAGATTGTTTCTATGGATATTGTTTTTACTTCTCTAACTTTGGCCACAAAGCTGTAAACTGTTCTCTAAGATTTAGACATGAGCAATCAAGACAACCAAGGAATAAATACCTGTCTCAAAAAAGAATGAGACAACCAAGTTACAAACAACCATAGACTGCAAATCATGTGATGGATGGGAAAAAGACGTAGACTAAGCATAACAATCATTATGATCCTTTTTTCAATGAACCAGAATGTTACATCTGCCATAATTATGGACATAAAGCTGCAGATTGTCGCTTAAAGAGCTATAAGCCAGATTCAAATCATAGAGTTGAAAATGTCAAGGTTTGGAATAAGAATGAAAATAACAAGTGTGGATTGGTTTTGTCAGATAAAAGACAAAAACACTCCTGGTATATTGACAGTGGATGCTCCAGTCATATGACATGTGACAAAAGTAAGTTCTTATCACTCAAGGAAAATAAATCATGGAGTGTGACCTTTGGAAATGATGCTCTAGGAAAGATTAGAGGTAAAGGTCTAGTAATATTAAGTAATGGAAGAAGCAAACCTCCAGATGTATTATTTGTTGATGGTTTAAAGCATAATATTCTTAGTGTCGATCAAATATGTGACAAAGGATGTGAAGTCACTTTCACTGCCAAGAGTTGTAAAATAAAGACAGTAAACACAAGAGAGCTTCTTGCAAAAGGGGTTAAAACTAAAAACAATGTATATGTTCTGAAGGAAGATAAGGAGAAATGTCATTTAATCAAAATTGATGAAAGTTGGTTATGGCACAAAAGGCTTGGACACTTGAATTTTGATCATATTGTCAAGTTGAATAATGAAGGTGTTGTGAAAGACCTTCCAAAAATATCTAATCCTAATAACTCTGTATGCAAGTCCTTCCAAATGGGGAAGTTGATTCGTGCTCAATTCAAATCGAAGAGTTTCACATCTTCAGAGAAACCACTTCAACTTGTTCATATGGATCTCTGTGGACCATCATGAAAAGAAGGAATTGGAGGAGAATGTTACTTTATACTGGTCATTGATGTCTTCTCCAGATGTACGCGGGTTTCCTTTTTGAGATAAAAATCTAATGCGTTTGAGAAGTTCAAAATGTTTAAGGCATTCGTCGAGAATCAAATAGGAAGGAAGTTAAAGGCAATTCCCTCAGACAGAGGAGGTGAATTTCTGTCAAGAGATTTCAAATAATTATGTGATAGACATGGAATTAAAAGAGAATATACTATTCGAGGTACTCCTCAACAAAATGGAGTTGTAGAACGCCAAAATAGATCAGTTCAGCAGATGGCAAGGGCTATGATGAATGAAAGGGACATTTCACAAACCATCTGGGTGGAGGCTGTTCACACAACTGTTCATATTCTGAACAAAGCACATCTAAGGCCGAACAGTGATAAAACTCCACATGAGCTATGGTTTGGTTGAGCTGCATCCACCAATCATTTCAAAGTATTTGGAAGTAAATGCTACATCAAAAATAATGATGATCATTTGGGAAATATTGATAGTAGAGCTGATGAAGGTATCTTCTTAGGATATGCAATGAACAGTAAAGGATACACATGCTTTAACAAAAGATTGCATAAATTAGTAGACTGTATTTATGTTCAAATTGATGAAGAAGCTCCTGTAAAAGATCAACAGAGAATAAGCACTAAGCTAGATGAAAAAGATGATGAGAAAAATAAAATGAAGAACAAAAAATCCTAGAGTCACAACAAGATGATGAATCAGGTGGAGAAGAGACACCTAGACAAGAAGAGTCAAGACAACAATCAACATCAAATCCTTCCTCCATAATTACTCAAAAGAATCATCCTGAAAGTCAAATAATTGGTGAGAAAGACAAAGGTGTACAAACTAGGAGGAGGATAATAAAAGACATCAAGCAATCACATATAGCCTTCATATCCATGGTGGAACCCAAGAACTTCAATGAAGCCAATGAAGATGTAAATGGGTTAAAATCAATGAATGAGGAACTGGACCATATTGAAAAGAATGACACTTGGGAACTCATTCCTATGCCAACAAATAAAAATGTAATAGGATCCAAATGGGTTTACAAAAATAAGATGAATGAGCAACGAAATATTGTAAGAAATAGGGCTAGATTGGTCTGCAAAGGATATGCTCAAATATAAAGACTGGACTTTGATGAAACATTTGCGCCTGTAGTAAGATTAGAAACTATTAGAATTTTTCTTTCCTATGCTTGTCATAAACAGTTTAAAGTATATCAAATGGATGTCAAGTTAGCTTTTCTAAATGGAGATCTAAAAGAAGAAGTCTATATGAAACAACCAGAGGGTTTCCAACTGTCAGATAAACCTAACTTTGTTTGCAAGACGAATAAAGCCTTATAGGGGGTTGAAACAAGCTCCTCGTGCCTGGTATTACAGACTGGATAAGTATCTGCAAGACAAAGGGTTCAAGAGAGGAACAATTGACACCAATCTATATATCAAAACAAAGGGTAATGATTTGCTCATTTTGCTTGTCTATGTAGATGACATCATCTTCAGGAGCAATAATGTTTCATTGATACAATGGTTTGCCTCTGCCATGTAGTCTGAATTTGAAACGTCTATGATAGGGGAACTACCATTTTTTCTTGGTCTACAAATTACTCAGAGGTCTGAAGGATTATTTCTTTCTCACAAGAAATATCTAAGAGAAATGTTGAAAATGTTTCAAATGGAAGATTCTACACCTATGAGCACACCTATGGTCACTCGATGCAAGTTAAGAAAGAATGACTCACTTGATGTTGATTAGAGTTCCTATAGGTCTATTATAAGAAACCTATTATACATCACAACATCCCATCCAAACATAATGCATGTTGTTGGAATGGTAGGAAGGTATCAAGTTACACCTAAGCAGAGTCATTATTTAGCTATCAAAAGAATATTCAAATAATTGAAAGGAACAATGAACTATGGCCTATGGTATCATAGGAATTAGAATTTTCAACTATCAGTCTATTCATATGTTGATTGGGCTAACTGTGTGGATGAAAGGAAAAGAACGCGTGGAGGTCCATTCTTCTTAAGAGATTCTCTTGTAGCATGGTTGAGCAAGAAGCAAGGTTCCATTTACTTATCAAATACATAAGTTGAATACATTGCAAATGCCACTTGTTGTACCCAAGTATTATGGATGATTCAAACACTTGTAGACTTGGAGGTAAAGTATAAGTCACCAATCCCAATCCATTGTGATAATACTAGTGCAATTAGTGTGTCAAAGAACCATGTATTTCACTCCAAGACCAATCATATACCCATCAAGTATCACTTCTTTAGGTAATAGGTGACCAACATTGTTGTTTCTTTGCATTATATTCCATCCAAAGATTAGATTGTTGATATCCTCACTAAACCGCTTGCAAAATCGCAGCTTGAGTATCTACGCCAGAAGTTGGGCGTGACCCCATTATCAAGTTAAAACAATCTACCTGGTCAGGGGGAGTATGTGTTGATTGAATATCTAATACCTATGAAAAGTGTTGCAATAGCTCAGGGGGAGCATGTTTTCTTTAACATTGATGTCAAAGGGGGAGAAAAGGATTGGTCTAGATGCTATAGTTGGATATCTAAGCAGCCTGTCAAGGTTTCCATCAATGCCAAAGGGGGAGATTGTTAGCATGTTTACATGAAGAGTATCCTTGTCATTGATGGCAAGAAAAAAAGGAGAAGCAGAAGGAAGTGAAAGATCTGGAGGAAGAACGATAGTGTCCACTGGATCACCAATCCTGAATACTCAATGACCGTTATATCGGCGTCCAGTGACCAGAGGAAGCGCAGAGAAGTACATATTTGATCCATTGGATCTAAGCACCGAGGATCAACAGTCGTTGGATCTAGAAATAAATGCACGAGGGTTAAGCCTTTGGATGAGCGTAGAAAACCAGACATGTCAAAGTCCTGAAGTAAGCAGGGACCATCCATCGTTAAGGCTGATAGGTGGCACATGATCCACAACCTCGAAGAAAATCACTTCGAGGATTTTTCAGTTTGAAACTTGAAAAAATTTGAAGTCCAAAGAGTCGGAGAGTCGGAGTAAACGACAACTGTCGGATCATTTTAAAGTTGAAGGAAAACATAAGATAGAAAAACAGCATCGCAGAAAGATCGAGCCATCAATCTAAGAACATGATCAATGAACAACATTTAGTTCGGGTCTAAAAGTTGCAAGGAGGTTATTGTTTGGGGATTATCACTTTGAAAGAATTGGCGACTTGAAAAGTCAAAATACCCGAAGTCCTGAAGGCCAAAGTCTCGAAGTGAATGAGGATCCACGTCAGCAAGACTACGTCAGCAAGGACACATGGCACAATTAGACAATGACAAGTGTCAAGTTGATTTGACATTTCAGGTATGTGAAATTCACAAATCCGAGTGACACGTGGAAGCTACTAGGCTCATGGAATGTCATCAAGTGACATAAGTAACTGACGTCACTTCGAGATTTTTATTTCACGATTTTTACCACCGGCGATTAGCCTAAAGTCCCAAAGTCCCAAATTCCAAATACCCGAAGAAGATTCAGACCGTCGATTTCCATAAGGACGCGTGGAAGAAATCCGTGTAGTTCGGGGAAAAAAACTCCAGGAAAAAGTGAGCAAAGAAATTTGAAAGTTGAGATTCCTGAACCCCAGAAACTCGAAGTCAATATCAACCATACGATTCCTAGAGACATGCATCAGTCGATTGCTAACTCTATATAAAAACAAAGGAAGGAGGAAAGTTTGGAAAGTTGAGATTACCGAACCCCGAATCCTCAAAGGGATTGTGACCATTGATTCGATAAGGAAAGATGTCAACAGATCTTCCATTTTAGAAGATATCCATTCAAAAGAAATGAGAAGTTGAGATTTGAAATCTCTGAAGTCTGGAGACCTGAAGGATATTTTGACTATCGATCTAAAAGGGGACACGCGTCAGTGGATTGTCAACTCCAGGAAAAAGCAAAGGAAGGTTGAAAGGTTGGAAAGTCGAGATTTCCAAACCCTGAATACCCGAAGGGATTGTGACGATTGATCCAAAAGGGACACGCGTCGTTGGATCATTGACTCTAGGTTAAATTCTCCGGGAGCAAGTGAAGTTTGAGAATTGAGACTCCCGAAGTTCGAAAGGAGAAATCGATCTCGTTTGTTGGTTTCGAGGGTCACATGTCACTTGGTATTTGAGACTAAGAATCGTCCATAGAAAGAGGAAAGAAGGCAGGAAAAAGACAAGAGATCTGAGCCGTTGATCGAAGGCACATGTTAGAGACCACGAGATTGACGATCACGCCTGATTGCGGGATCTGAAGTTGCTTGGAAGCTAATTTTCTAAGGGAAGCTGCAATTGAAACCACGGTATCGGAGAAAGAGTATGTGGCAGCTGGAGGTAGATTGTGGGGAGAAAAGCGATTAATCCCAAAACCACTGTTGGATGTGCCTGCAACTGTTGGCTTATGCAATGTCGTAGCCAGAGGTCACATGCGACAGGGGGATAACGAGAAGAGAGTTCACACTCGCAATCTCGTGGTCATGTGAAGTTCATCGCCCAAGGTCATATTGAAATAAAGAGAGCTAGTTCTTGCTAGAAAAAGAACATAAAGCACTTTTTGAATAGACATTTGGTCACCGCCAGTGGTCATGTGAAGGTAGGGGCTTAGAAGCCAAATAAGCCATAATTGACTGGTTGTAACTGACAGAGAATATGAAGAGTTTTGACAGCCATAGAAGACAAAAAATCTTTATATAACTGCCACTGATGATGAATAGATACATCATAACAACCAAAGAAGACGAAGAGTTTCTATGATGATCGGGCAGAGGATTTGACGTGAGAAAGAAATGCAGAAAAGAACAGTGGGTGTGACTTCGATAGTGATGCATGTGGGTAGGTAGAGACAAAGAGTAGTACCTGAAGTGGAGATCATAGATGCAATGTATAGCATGTAGAGGAAACACATAGTATAAAGAGAAGAAAGAGAAGATGAACAGGGTATCGATGTGTGCAGCAGGAGAACGAACAAAGGATAGAAGTGAAACAAAGAATAGAAGCTGGAAGAGATAGAGCAAGTAAGTAAAGTTTTGTAAGATTCAATCAGGGTGGTAGGGTGGTGCTAGGGAGGATTACAGTCCTCTAAATTCTAGTTGGTTCTTGAAGGTATTTTGGGAGTTGGTGCTTCCTTCTAGTGGGTTCTAGAGAAACCTAGGAGTTGGTGCTTCCATCTAGTTGGTGTTAGAGAAATCTGAGAGTTGGCGCTCTCTGCAATTTGTAGCTTGCTATCATAGGTTGTAGCCTCATACTTGAGTTGGAGATCAAAGACTGTGATGTACATGAAAGTTGGAGCTTGATTGACATCCTAAGAAGAAGAGGTTTTCTCCCTCTATGGATTTCCTCATGAGAAATCTGTGTCTCTATGTATTATGTGTGATGGATCAAATACTATTTATCTATGCATGTTAAGTTATCAGTAACACATTAAATAATAATTTAGAAAGATTGAGAAAAGAACAAAAATTTTCAAGCTTATATTATAATTGATTCACCCCCCCTCTTCTCAGTTATATTTCCAACAGTAAGGATGCCTTATATCCACCACATGAAAAATAGACAACATTTCCTTTTCATAGGTGGATTTTCCCAAGTGTCTCTAGAAATTTGTTTACTAGTAAAAGCCAATGGTCTACCTTCTTGCATGAGAATTGCCTCGATTCCTTCCCTAGAGGCATTACTCTCCAAAAAAAAAATCTTTGTGAAGTCAGGAAAGGATAGAACTGGAGTCTTAAACATAGCCTCTTTCAAATATTGGAAGCATTGATCAGTGGATGAATTCCAACTGAAATAATTATTCTTAAGGAGGGAAGTGAGTGGGGTTGCAATTTTTCCAAAATTCTGAACAAACTTTTGATAATATCTGGTTAAACCTATAAAACTTGCAGGAAAATTTTAAGAGTTTTAGGGTGTGGCCAATCCTTCATAGATTTTATTTTATTATGATCCACACAGACACCATCCTTACCAACAATATGGCCAAGGTATTCTACTTCAGAATCTCCAAAGGAACATTTAGACTATTCAAGAAAGAGTTGATGTTGAGACAATAAATGTAAGACTTGATCCACATGGGAAAGATGGGGTTGCAAAGTTTTACTATAAATGAGGATATCATCAAAGAATACCAATACAAAATGATGAAGGAAAGTGAAAAATACAAGATCATGAAGCTTTGGAAAGTGGAGGGTGCATTACATAGGATGAAGGACATGATCAAGAATTCATAATGGCCTTCATGAGTATGAAAGATATTTTTAGGAATATCTACTTCCTAAATACATATCTGGTGGTATCTAGAATGCAGATCAAGTTTGGTAAATAATTAAGCACCACTCAGTTCATCGATAAGGTCATCCATGATAGGAATGAGAAATTGATTTTTTATGGTAATTTTTTTTAAGGCTAAAAAATCAGGGCACATGCACCACATACATTATTTCTTGAGTACCATGATAATAAAAGAAAAATAAGGGCTTGTACTAGGTCAGATGACACCCGCAATTGACAATTCTTGAATAATTGTCTCAATTTCATTTTTTGGGGAAAATAGGTGACAATAAGGGAAAACATTAGGAGGAATACTACTAAGGACAAGTGGAATGGAATGATCACGGGGGCCAAGGGAGTGTGGGATTCCTTGGGGGTTGTCAAAAATAGATCGTTGTTTGGAGTGGATAAGCTGCATGTCATGATGAATAGTGGGGGAGGGAGTCTCAAAAACTTGAATGGCATGGAATTGAACAATAATGCCAGAATGACACTTTTTGAGGATTTTCTGCATTCGGTGTGAATTTACAATCTTGGGGGAACCTTCCATGATGCCTTGGAACTTGTATCTCTATCCATCCCATTGGAAAAACATGTATAATTCCTTTAAGTCCATGGTGATGGGGCCTAGTGTGAGTAACCATTCAACACTCAAAACAATATTGCAACCACCCATTTCAATAGAAAAAATGGGGGATTTCATATTATAATGACCAATTTGCAGCCACACATTTTCATAATGACCCCCACATTTCACGGAACTACCATTAACAATCATGATTTGGAAGTTATTAACTACATAGATATAGAAAAGGATCTCTTGAGAAATTCGATGATGAAAAAAATTATGGGTGTTGTCACTGTCAATGAGGATAATGAATTTTTGATGCTTGATGTATCCAATTAACTTAAGGATTTGGGGAGATGAGATACTGGTGAGAGAATGCGAAGAGATGAGGGGTTCAACTTCTGATGGATCAAAGGGTTGATTTTTATCATCGTCCAACAACAACACTTCAAGAGGAGAAACATCACCATCATCTTTAGAAATGTACGAAGAAATGACCATACAAATATTTTTCTCCTTACATTTGTGCCTCGCAAAATATTTTTCATCATATTTGTAGAAAATACCCTTAAGTTGGCTTTCAACCATTTCCACCCTAGTTAATTTCTGGACCTTAAGAGGTGGGGAAGGAGAATTTGGATTGGTGGGTTAAGAACATGGACTAAAGGATGAATTTTTAATTTGACAAGAGACTACCTGTTGTGCTTCCTTAGCTCAATGAGTAGCTTCAAGCTAGCTCTGAGGGCGATCCATTAGGACACAAGCTCTGATGTTGTCCTTGATGCCACTAATAAAGTATTCACAGAAGAAGGTGTCTGACATGGAAATACAATTGCTCAAAAGTAATGATGTAGTATTAAACTATACCAGACTTTTTAAGCTTGGTAAAATGACCCAAATGATGAGTTCCTGTGTGAAAGTGTTCATAAAGGTATACAACAAATTAGGTCTAAGAAATATAACCTCGCTATGATTTTTTACACCGTTGCCATTTTCCGATGTTTTGGATCAAAATAAAGGACACCAACATGAAGTTTGATCAATTCATCAGTGATTCCATGCAATAAGAAATAATGTTCCATTTGAGTGACCCAGCTTGTGGGGTTTGATCCATAAAATTTATTTGCCTCAACTTTAGGAATATGAAGGTCACAAGTAAGTGAGTTTACCCACTTAGTGATAGATCACTATGCTTTATAGACACCAACACATGTCTCTATCTTGGATTTTTTTTTTCTAATAATTTGTAGAGGAAAGGGATTTGATACCACTTGTAAGGTATTAGAAGGAAACATACAGAGCAAAAACACAATTATTATCACAATAGTTAACAAAAAAACTAAAAAAATAATCACAATGATACAATAGATCTAAAATATGATACCCTTATTTTCTTGAGAGAAAATATCAGTTGCCTCTTCGAAGGGGCAACCTCCAATAGGACATAGATTGAGTACAAATGACTTCACAAGACAACATTTTCCATGCTTTCTACCCTTACTTATACTGTTTCCATCTTCTAAATAGCATTCTAGAGGAAGAGATTTCTAGAGGCAACACCTTCTAGTAAGTCTTCTTACATTAGACATGTTGAGATTATTTCATATGCCTTATTTACTAATGACAACCCTTATTACATAGGAAAAAATATTATTCTATCTGCTTGAGGGGTTAGGGAGGTTAGGACCCTAAAAATATCAACAAAGAAAATCACAACAGATGAAAACTAAACAATCAGAATAGAGAAAACAAAATTATGAATGACAAAGACAATAATGAAAAATAAAGGCACACCAAATGACAACTGAGGAACATCGAGAACATGGGAAACAAAATTCAGAATGACAAAGAGCATGTCGACAAAGAAAATAATATTCAACCAACACAATCATAGTACAAGATGTAGAACTTGAAGAAAATCAAAATCCTACAAAAAAAAAGAAGTTTAGATCATATCTATGCCCAAGATCAATGTGTAATCTCACAGAGAAAAATGATTCAAAAAATATTGAGATAGAGCTACCTAAATAAATTCAAATTGAGGATAATATGTGTGATGCATTTCAATATATGAATATTGCACATCGAAAATTTGGTGATTTGATTGATCAATTCACTGAAGTTCAAATGTGTCATGTGCGTGAGGAGTCATATGATGGAATTCATGTATTTGATACAAATACAGGTCTAGAAGAGAGGGAACTCATCACATTATTTTAGCTCAGAACGATATGGATCCATGTGCTATTGTGGTTGTAGAACAAATTGTGTATAATCCAAAAATTTTACCCCCATGATCACCGAAATATGTTTTAGAAAGATTTGATAATTATGTGGGACTTCCATGTGATGCATCATTCCCTCAAACAATTCCTATTATACCTATTGCAAGAGGTAATAAACAAATCTTCATGTGAAACTTAGGGATAAACAATCCATAAGGAACAAGGACTGATGTTGGAGAAAGACACTATTAATGTCAGGAATAAAGAGAGACAAGGTATGGCATTTAATGCAATATCTCAAGTTAAAGATTTGAATGGTATACGATTTTGACCTCCCTTTTGATATGATCGATATCAAAAGATGACAAGACTAGGAGGCATGACTATAAGAAAATCATAAGAATATATATTGAGATTGATCACAATGTAAGCCATTTGTAATAGATTACATTCTTATTTTTCATATTTTTCATAGTTCAACATTGTTACTTTAGGGCGAGTGCAAGTTAATTTCATGACACGTTAGTGGAAATACAAACATGGAAAAACAACAATCTTTGAACTTTGAGGGATTACTCAAGGCACCTTTACAATGAATTAGAATATGACGTGAAAAGATGAAATGTATGAAATTGAATTAGTTTTCCGAATATACAATTTTTATTTATAGAAATTGTGAATAACTATGGAAAATTTGAGTTTTTATAACAATGATATGCTATTTTTCTAGCAAATTATAAGGTATATGTATCTGTTAGTGTAGGTGTTCAGTACCTTAACTATGGAATTTCCTTCCAAAAATTTCTATAATTGTAGAGAACCCATTGTTCTAATGCGGTGTATTTTTTTCAATATGTGTGTGTGTGTGCGTGTATTTTAAATTATGAAAGTCAATATATCCTTGAAATTACAACACCTTCCATTAGAGCAGGCTACGAGGGTCTTAACATTATCATAAGTTTTTCTCTCTCTTTTTTTAGATTGTAGATATTGGTCTCTTCTAGTGAGGCACAAAAATTATTTTAAAAATGGTTAAGATGATAAAAAGTTATAGTAGAAATAAAAGAGGTATCTATTTTAGGATTTTGATATATGTTAAGACAAAACTAGATCAACAATAGTAAACAATACTAATTTAATATATATATTTGGAATTTGCATAGCTGACTCTATATGTGTTTATAGTTTCATCGATAAAGGATTTTCATCCTGAACCTAAATCCAAGGAAACCAACTCAACAAGCATGTATGCTAGAGTTGTCTCCCTCCCACTCTCCCCTCGACTTTCCACATCCCTCTCTCTCTCTTCCTCCTCTTACACTCTCTCCTTGTATCCCTCTCCCCCCCCCTCTCTCT
>JZKD02S1672823.1:167411-184448 GCA_000966675.3 Picea glauca
AGATTTAAATTCTAGATTAGACAGTTTTAGGAGCTAGAGGGA
The DNA here is from genome assembly GCA_000966675.3 of Picea glauca. Lineage (NCBI taxonomy): Eukaryota > Viridiplantae > Streptophyta > Pinopsida > Pinales > Pinaceae > Picea > Picea glauca. Next base: position 167,454 of record JZKD02S1672823.1, read on the forward strand.
AAACCGACTATAGACACCCTCATCTTGTATCATTGTAACATTATCAAGGATATCATAGAGCATTGAGAAGAGCAGTAGCAGAGAGCTGTGTAGAAGAACCCATGTACAAAAGTTCTGAAATTAATATATGAAGCTTTGATTCAGACTCATGGTGTTATAATCTTTTCTGTGTATACATACTGAATGCTATGCTTATGGTTGTTTTACTCTTTCTATTGTACATTTGATGTTATGCTATGTATGTATGATTTCATGCTAAGTGTTTGAAGTCTGAGAGAGTAAGGAAATGAGTTTCAATTGTTTCTCTTCTTGAGTCAGAGTTCCTACAAGGAGTGCAGTGAAGCGTCCGCAAGGAGTGCGTTGACGGGTTCAAAGCTCATCTCTGAAAGCTCAAGAGGGATACCGTTGTTCTCATTTCAACTGAAGTGCAAGACAAACACATAAGCCATGCAAGGTGTGCGCAGGCTGGTTGGAAGTTCAGAACTTATCAACCAAGGAGAGGATTGAAAGACTGTTATCGCAAAGAGTTGCATAGAGTCAAAAGAACTCAAATACTTAGATGTATTTGAAGAAGTGCCACAAGGAGTGCATGCAGAAATATCATAGGATATTTAAGTTGGCGAAGGAAATCTCAGGAGAGTTAGCGTCTTCAAGGTGTTTGAGGAGTAGAAGGGAACTTTAGCCATCGTGCAGAGGATAGGTTCCAAAAGAGAATCGCAGGGTCAATTTAGAACCATAGATCTTTGAGAAGAAATTTGGATGGTCGGAATTCTCCGAGAGGAATTCCTGAAATAACGAGATTCATAGGATCTACAAGAGATGAAGGTGGATAAGGGCCATTGATATTGACTTATTGGGACATTAGATCATTTTGGAATTTCAAGGTTCGAAAGTCCGAAGTGTAAGCCAAAATCCTTGGCTGATCAAATCCCCGAAACGCAAAAAGGAGGTTTTCATGTGTGGGAGAAAGTTAAGTTTTCAGAACTTTGGCATTTTGGGGTTTCGAAAGTCTCGAGGGAAGGAGATTGGGACTCAGCAGGGGAGAAAACCCTAAACCAGAAGTCGTGACAATGAATTATCAGCATTTCGGGACTTCGGAGACTGGAAGGTGGAGAGGACATAGAGTTCAAAATTTAGCATATCGAACTCCCGGTACACGAAATCGCATTGACCGTTGGATCGAGGGAAGGTCCACAACCGTTGATCTCCTTGGAAGCGGAACCTTAGCGTTTCGACATTTCGAGATTCGACACACCGGGAATCTTGTGGACGAAGGAATATATATGGTGAAGAGGAAAACTTGATATGCGAAAGTTCGAAAAGGATTTTAGAAGACGCCATTTCAGTATTTCAAGGTTCGAAGGTCGAAGAAGTAAGGTGATCAACCACAGGATTCCCGAATTTGCAAAGTCAGGTATCTCGAAATAAAAGAGGAAATTTCCTCAAGGTTTGTTGTGGGTTGATTTCCCGAAAAGGAAATAGAAGAGCCAATCGAGCTCTCAGGGGACGAAAGGAAAAGATCCTGTGCGGATTCCGACCTGCGGGTCTGGGGGTCTACGTCACACTACTCATGGACTCTCATTCCCCACATGCCTGTTCCACCCAGGATTATACTCCTTCACTGTCACACAGTCCATCAACTGCTTCACCTCCCTCTCTGGGTCTCGGTAACATGCCAGATTAGGAATTCTCAGAGCTCCATAGTTGGTGTTGGACTCTCTTTGGGAGAAAACCAATTCCCAACAAACTCTCTCACCTGGAGAGAGCTACTCACAGGCCTGACAACCTTCCTCTTCTACCATGGGCTTGACAACCCACTTCTTCATCACACTCTTCGACTTGGCTCCATTCAGGTGAGGACAACAACAACGATTCAACACTCATTCACACAGGGATGACATTAGAAACAACATATGGGCATGGCACCGTAGGTGGAAACAACCCATGCTAAAACACAGCATGGATAAGGTGATTACCCAGGTGTCGGGTTCCTTAGAAGACAAAGAATGACTCATGCATTTCGGGTCTCAGGTGCGTGCGTGAATATTGCAAAGGTCGAATATAGAGGCCGTGGGATTTCATGGGAATACACCAGTCAGCTTCATGGTTATGGTTTTCAGGAATGTGTGAGGGTATGTAGAGGGAACTCGCAGAGACTCTACCTAATTCACGAAGGATGGAAAACGGTAAGTGAACCCCCAACATAGCTGACACTTCATATTTTTAACTGCATGTGCCTAGGTCGACACTTGTCTTCTTGGAGCTGCATGTGTTCCCTTTTTGCACATGATGCCTTTCCCAGGACTTAGGATAAAAACATGTATTTCACACAACTTTGGAATAATAATAAATTAGTATTCTCAAGGAATTAAGCCCCTAAGCTTAGCCCCTCTTTCCAACCTTTCAACCCCTTTTCCCTTACCCAGCATGTGGAATCTTATTCCCCCATCACTCTTTCTTCGTGGTCGGTCTGCACGCAACGATGCTTAATCTTTATGAATGTTGTGCATAATTACATATACAAAATCAGGCTCCTGGACTTTAACACCTAGGCTCTTTGGCCTAATAAACACATAATCCCACCAACTTATCAACACTCGTCTCACCAGCCTACAAAACATGATTACAATTCATAAACGTGATTACAATTCATAATATAACTAGGTTACGTCCTTGGGGTATTACAATCCCCTCCCCTTGTTTTTGCACAGTCCTCAATGCAACTCTTTATAAAACATCAACACGATTTTCAAATTCTTCAAAAATATGTTGGTATTCTGCCTGCCTAGCATCTTCATGCTCCCATGTCACATCCTCAGGACCGTACTAGGTCCACTGGACCTTTACAAGACCTATGGTTTGATTCCAGAGCTGTTTTCTTTTCCATTCCAATATGAGCACATGATGCACTTGCAAGACACCTTCTTGCTCCACTTGTATCACATTCTAATCGATAACATGATTAGCATCAGGTATATATTTCTTAAGCAATGAAACATGAAACACATTATGTACAAGCATGGATGCAGGTAATGCAATCATATATGCAACTAGTCCAAACCTTTCTAGAATTTCAAATGGACCACAAAATCTGGCTTCCAACTTGGCACAGTTTCCCAGCTTCAGGGAACTTCTGTTTGCTTTTACTTTCAGAAAAACATGCTCTCCCACTTTAAACTCTTTGCGGGTTATGTTTTTATTAGCATAACTCTTATGCCTGTCTTGGGTAGCTTTCAAATTCTGCTTAATCTTCAACATTTTCTCTTCCATTTCCTTGAGAAACTCTAGCCCAACTACTGCTCTATCAACTGGATTATCCCAACTTACTGGAGTATTGCACTTTCTTCCATAAAGTGCTTGAAATGGGCTCATCTTCAATGATGCTTGATACCCATTGTTGTGGGCGAATTCTACCAAGTGTAGGTAGTCTTCCCATTTAGATGGTTTGTCCATCACATACATCCTTAGCATGTCTTATATTACTCAATTCAACCTCTCTATCTTCCCATCAGACTCAGGATGATAAGTAGTGTTGAAATTCAGATTCATTCTGAATCCTTTGAACAACCCTTTCCAAAATTTTGAGGTAAATTTTGAGTCTCTATCACACACAATTGTCTTGGGAACACCGTGCAATCTTGATACTTCCCTCATATAGATATCGACAACATTATTTTCCTTGTGAGTAGTCTTCAATGGAATAAAATGGGCAGCTTTCGTAATCTTTTCTACCACCACCATGATTGAATCATGCTTCTTTCCTGTTCTGGGCAATCTTGTGATGAAATCCATTGTCACTACCTCCCACTTCCACTCAGGAATGGGTAAAGGATGCAACAACTCTGCTGGGTTCTTTTGCTCATCTTTAACCTTCTGGCACTCCATACATCTGGCGATGTATTCTGCAATCTCTTTCTTCATACCTGGCCAAAAGTAATGGCTCTTGGTTTGCCACAATTTTCTGATATCCAGGGTTCCCAACATAAGGCACATTATGCATTTCTTTCAAAATCATAATTTTCAAGTCTTGGACATTAGGTACATAAATTATGTTCTTGTACATAAGTGTTCCATCAACTTCCAATTTATAATTTTCCACTTTATGTGGCATTTCACCTTGATGTAGCTTTGATACCAAATCCCTGTACTCTAAATCTACATTTGCAGCCTCCGAAAGTCTGCCTTTAATATCAGTTTGGTACATGCTAATGGATGTAGCATGTAATTTATGCACTCTCCTGCTAAGTGCATCAACAACTTTGTTTTTCTTTCCTTTGATATGCTTGATATCAAAGTCATACTCACAAAGAAAATCCAACCACCTACTCTGCCTAGCATTCAAGGTTGGTTGATCAAAAAAATACTTTAGAACGTTATGGTATATCCTTAGTTCGAACCTCCTTCCCATGAGGTAATTCCTCCATATCTTTAGAGCGTGTACTATGGATTCCAACTCTAAATCATGAGTTGCATAGCTCCTTTCGTGCTCTTTCAACTTTCTGGATTCATAACAAATTATGAATCCATTCTGACTAAGAACTTCTCCCAGACCTTCTTTGCATGCATATATACACACTACAAAGTCTTCATTCAGATCTACAATACTCAGGATTGGAGAACTGGTTAACAATTGCTTCAATTGTTGGAAGCTTCTCTCACAATATTTTGTCCACTGAAACTTCTTCTCCTTCCTTTGCAAGGAAGTGATGGGGTGAGCTATCCTAGAGAATCCCGCAATGAACCTTTTGTAGTAGCTAGCTAGACCCATAAAGGGTCTGAATTCTGTCACATTATTAGGCGCTGGCCATTCTCTGATGGCCTCTATCTTCTCAGGATCTACAACTATCCCATCCTTTGAAATGATATGCCCCAAGTAATAGATCTTATTTTGATAAAACGCGCACTTGCTCAACTTGGCATACAGTTGGTTCTCTCTTAGCACTTGCAGTACCATCTTTAGATGATGTTCATTCTCTTCCTCTGACTTGGAATACACCAAGATGTCATCCAAAAAGACTATGACAAACTTGTCTAGATATTCCCTGAATACACTATTCATTAAACACATGAAAACAACAGCTGCATTCGACAACCCAAATGGAACCACATTGAATTCATAATGACCATACCTTGTTCTGAAGGCAGTCTTGCTGATGTCTTCATCCTTTATTCTTACTTGGTGATATCCTGATCTAAGATCTATTTTTGAAAATATCTTAGCATCCTTCAATTGATCAAAGATATCATCAATCCTTGGCAAAAGATACTTGTTCTTTACAGTCACTTTGTTCAGTTATCTGAAATTGATACACAATATCAAAATCCCATCCTTCTTCTTCACGAACAGGACCGGGGCACCCCAAGGTGACACACTTGGGTGTATATACCCCTTCTTCAGAAGCTCTTCAAGTTGCAATTGCAGTTCTTTTAGCTCTGGTGTACTCATTATGTAGGGAGCTTTTGACACTGGAGTTGCTCCAAGCATCAAGTTTACAGAGAAATCAATATCTCTCTTCATGGGTAGTCCTGGTAGTTTCTAGAATATGTCTTCAAACTCTTTTAGTACCGCATGGTCTTCAATACTTGACACCTTATCCTCAGATTCTTCCTCCATGTGGGCTGCAAATAATTAACAACCTTTCCTGTAGCACTTATTCAGTTGCATTTCTGATATTTATCTGATAGCAATAACTCTAGGAATTCCTTGGACTGTTTTCTGATTTCCTTCCTCATCTAGGAAAGTGAATGCCTTGTTATGACAGTCCAAGATGGCATGGTGTTGGTCCAACCAATCCATCCCAATTAGACAGTCATAAGAACCTAAAGGAAGAATGTTCAATTCATCCCTTGTGTTCAATCTATTCATGTCCACTGGACAAGACTTAACTAACTCCGTAACCTTTCTCTTGGTTCCTGTAGCCAACTGCACTAACCAATATTTTCCATGTTTGCTTCTTGACAGTTGCAAACTTTCCACCACCCTAGGGTCTATATCACTGTGGCTATCCCTTAGTCAATTAAAATAGTAAAGGCATGGTTGTTGATCATACCTTCCACTTCAATCATGTGCGACTGATATTCTGCTTGCTTGTTGTCCAGGGCTGCGTAGATTCTTGGTATTCTACTACCCATGTCCTCCACTGTTTTAGCTTGCTGAACATTATGGAAAACTATCAATTTGCCATTTTTATGGGGACAATCTCTGTACTTGTGGTTCTCTTGATAGCCCCAAAACTAAATGGGCATCTGCCTTGGCCTTTTCCCCCTATGTCAGCGATTCTCGGCTCTCTAAATGATGGTTGTCCTTGAGGACTATTTTTGAAAAGGGAGGTTTGTTTCCCTTCTGCCTCTGCTCTTTCTTGAACTTCTTCTGGTAATTCCAAGCCTTTCGAAAAGTAGGCTTTTTTTCTTTTCTGTTCATATAAGCATTTCACTCCTCTTATAGTTTCTTCCATAGTCTTAGGGTCATCATACTGAATCTTGTCCCCAATGGAAGGTGGAATTCCACTCAGACACCTTTTAATCTTGAGAGTCTCATCTTTGATGAACGAAACATACTTCAGTAATTCCAAAAACCTTCGCTCATATTCATCAATGATCATGCTGCCCAGTTTGAGTTCAAATAACTCTTTCATATTTCTGTCATATTATCTCTTAGTCAAGTATTTATTCTCGAAATACCTCTTGAATTATTTCCAAGTGATATCTTTCTCTCTAATGTGTTGCACCTGCACAAGTTGATCCCACTACATGGATGCTTTTCCTTTCAGTTGATACAATGCAATTCTTCCTTCGGCATGAGAGGAATAGTTCTGTAGTTGGAAATATTTCCTCATGCCAAGCAACCATGTCTCTGCATATTCCTCCTTCTTATGTTCTCCATCAAACGTAGGAGGCTTAATCTTGTTCATTTCTCCCTTTAGTTCATCCACTCCATATCTCCTATGTTTTCTAGTAGGAGATGGGCTTCAACTTCTGTGTGCCTCCTTATTGGAGTGTTTCAGGGAGTGACGATGATTCCTGATAACGCTTCTCGATCTTATTTTCCTCTCAGGGGGTCCACGACTCCCTGTTTTTCTTGAATCGCCCTCCTTATCCAACTTATTTTCGATCATTTCCAGGCTTTGCATCAACTTTAAGTTGAATTCACCCTATTGTTCCTTAGCTTTCATAAGATTATTGTTATTTGCTTGGTTATTATGGGCATCAAAATGTAATCAATCAATACTTTTCATCATATTCCCTTCCTTATCTATCTCTTCTCCATGTTAGTTGGAGTTCGATCCTTCAACTCTCAAATGGACATCCATTCCTTTTGCTTCATTCTCTAAACTGGAAGCAATCTGTGCCTCTTCCATTTCTCTGCACTCAATGGCAATTCAATGTGGTCCTAACACTCGTTAAACTCTACAGACACAATGTGCATTCAACCAGAATTTGTCAGACCATCATTCCTTAACAATTTCCATAACATTCATAAACCAATATAATTCAAGAAATCTTTTAAACTCCATTTCCTTTCGGGGCTCTGCTCTGTGAAGTTTTCGGGCACTAGCCCCTTTTCCTCACTCCCAAAACCATGCCACCATGGGTCGTGACCAAGCACTAGATCAATAAGCGCTTAATAGAGCCTTCGACCTTTGGCTTCAGAAGATTTCCAAGAACCACACAAAAATCACTAGGAGTTCCGAGTTACTGAACTTGTGTAGTAGGGTGGATCAATCGTCCACGTCTACTCAACATCTGACGGATGACATTCACTATGGAACCTTAGGTGTCTGAGTTCCGAGACTTCGTAGCTTCAGAGTATCTCACATTTGTATATCCGAACTATTAATCTCTAAACCTTCCCAATCACCTTTGGTGATGTCATTACGTCACATTAATTAACATTTTTCCAATTGCGGGGGCATGCAAGTGTGGTTTGGACTAATCCTCCTTTCATCCCACAATTCTTCTAACGCTGACACGTAACCCCTCAATGAAACTGTGGTTTTGATTGCGGAACCGCCTTGGAGAATTAGCTTCTGTGCAACTTGGGTCCCCGCAATGTCTCCTAGCTGTTGATCTTGATGTATTGTGATCAATTCCACTGTGGGTCCTCCGACCTTTAACTACGTTATGTAACCTCGTGCCCCACTAACCCTGCTCATACAGGATGTTACATGGAGGAATACTAGTGATTGATACGTGACCCATTCATATGGGTGACACTCGGCACATTCCAAATTTCATTTCAATCTTCCACGAGTTATAAAACCACTAACATGTGGCACACATCCCATGTGGCCATGTCACCTCCAGGTGACATCATCATGACTCACCACTTTGACTCTTCAGGCTTCGGGAGTTTCAACTCCTCTACACTCGCTTTTTCCTAGAGCGCTTTCCCCCGAAGTTCACGATCTACTAACGCGTGTCCTCCTTCATGATCAACGACTATGAGTGACTTCGACACTTCAGGATTCGAGAGTTTCAAACTCATAGCACTTGCCTCCTCACGAAGTACTTCCACTCGAAGTACATGATCTTTTGACGCGTGTCCTTCATAATGGATGGTTTTGATCTACTTTGACCTTCGAGAGTTCGGCCGTTTGTCACACTCCACACCTGAAATCCTCCGAAGTGACTTTCCTTTTCATTCCTAGACACAGATCTAACGGTCAGGATATTTTCCTACAATCTATGGTGTAGATCTCCTTCAGACTTCAAAGCTTAGGGTTTCATACTTTCTCTTACCTTTGCATTCAGTTTCACCAACATCGCGAAGTCTGAAGTGCTTCTAGGTTATCCTTTTTGCACTTTCTCCATATCTGACAGTTGTAAAGGTTTTTCCTCTCCTTATGAACAGATCTTATGGCTCCAACACCCTAAGTGTTGAGCCCTCTTTCTCTGTGGTCAAATACCACGCCGATTGCGGTTTTATTCTACCGCTACTCCTCCTGAGCTTCGTAACAAGACCAAGTAACCCCTTGGCACTCAGAAAAATTCTAAGTTTTGAAATTGGTTCTTCCAAACACCATTTCCACTCGAAACCTTGGGTCCAAAGACCACTTATCCAACCCATCCAGGCTCAGTGTTGAAACCATGGCTCTGATACCATATTGTAATATCCCCGACCACCAACAGGCTAGGCAATGCCACTACTGCAGAACATACACTTATATATAATATGCATTAAATCAAATTAACACATTTAACATAGAGTTACTACCATCATACAGACTGTAAATAGAATTAACAACAATTCATACATGCACGAAATACATAAAAACATACAAGCATCACAGACATGCATGCCATATACATTAAACAAAGAAATGATACTTATCTTTTAAACTAGAGTAACTCCACCAACTACGTCCAAAACTTCCACAAACCTCCCAACCTTAGATCACGCTGCTCATGATGCTCAACAGTGGGTCACTCCTAAGCTGGGACCAATATCCACCCAGGGCAAGGGAATCCTAGACTAGGTTGAGGTTATAGGAAAGTTGCACAATACAACCAAAAGGATTCTCTCCAGGATCCTTCTTATGCCCACTACTCACAAAATATCATTCACCACATGCCTATTCCACCCGGGAGTATACACCTTCATTTTCACATAGTCCATCGACTGCTTCACCTCGCTCTCTGGGTCTTGACAACATGCCAGATCAGGAATTCTTAGAGCTCTGTAGCTGGTGCTTGACTCTCTCTGGGAGAAAACCACTTCTCAACAAACTCTCTCACCTGGAGAGAGATGCTCACAGGCCTAACAACCTTCCTCTTCTACCACGGGCCTGACAACTTGCTTCTTCAACACACTCTTCGACTTAGTTCCAGTCAAGTGAGGAAAACAACAATGGTTCAACACTCATTGACACAGGGATGACAGTAGCAACAACATATGGGCATGGCACCATAGGCGGAAAAAACCCACACTAAAACACGACATGACTAAGGTGATTACCTAGGTGTTGGGTTCCTTAGAAGACATAGAACGACTCACGGATTTTGGGTCTCAGATGCGTGCATGAATATTGCAAAGGTTGAATACAAAGGCCATGAGATTTCATGGGAATACATTAGTAGGCTTCACGGTTCTAGTTTTCAGGAATGTGTGAGGGTATGCAGAGGGCACTTGCAAAGACTCTACCCAATTCACGGAGGATGGAAAATAGTAAGTGAACCCCCAACATAGCTGACACTTTAGCTTTTTAACTGCATGTGCCCAGGTCGACACTTGTCTTCTTGGAGCCGCATGCGTTCCCTTTTTGCACATGATGGCTTTCTCAAGACTTAGGATAAAAACATGTCTTTCACACAGCTTTGGAATAATAATAAATTATTATTCTCAAGGACTTAAGCCTCTAATATTAGCCTCTCTTTCCAACCTTTCAACCCCTTTTCCCTTACCCACCCTATGGAAGCTTAGTACCCCATCACTCTTTCTTGGTGGTCAGTCTGCACACAACGATGTTTAATCTTTATTAATGTTCTGCATAATTACATATAGAAAATCAGGCTCCTAGCCTTTAACACCTAGGATTTCTGGCCTAATAAACACATGTTGGCCCTTGGTTATGGACTAAGAAAGAAAGCAAAGAAAAAGGAAGAGAAAAGACGAAGTTCGAGCTACACGGAAGACACATTGACTGAGAATGGGTCGAAGTAAGCCAAAGAAGTAGAAAGGAAGGAGTGAAGTAAGGGAAAACGAGTCGTTGGATGAGAAGATCGAGGAAGATAGGTAATCAAGGAAGACAGATCATGGACAACTCAACAAGCGGAAAAATCCACCATTGGATGCTTTGGAGCACCTCGTGGGAAAGAAGGAAAGACAGGCTGGTGAAGCCTTGAAAACGTGGGTCAAGCTGACCTACGATTTTAGACACCTATGGTTTTGGTCTTTTAGGGTTTGGACACCTAGGTTTTGGCCTAAGATTGTCGGTGAGTCATTGTAATGTATAAATAAAGATTGGGAGGAGTGAGAAAAGGTTCGTCATTGTTGATGGTTGAGAGTTCATTGTTATTGTTGAGTGGTTGTTATTGTGTGAGAGAGAAGTGCTATGTGTGAGAGCCTTTTGGTATTGTAATATCTTTAGCTGGGTGCAAATATCAACCCTGTAGCTGGGTGCATAGGGAGGGGAGAGAAGAAGAGAAAGAGAGAGATATTTGCAAGCTAAGAACGCAGATAGAACTATATGTTTTCAAATAATATCAAGAAACACAGTTCTGTGGATGTAGCCCTAGGGAAAGGGTGAACCACGTATATTTTGTGTTTATGTGGTTGATGTTGTGTCCTTTTGTCTTTTTTTATTCTGTTATTGCATTATTATTTTAGATCCAGAATATAATTATGTGAAGTAGGTTTATGATTGGTAAGAATAACTAGGTGGTTGTGTGTTGTTGCCTTGGATCCACTTGCATTTCCTCTGGTTGTAGACACCTATGTCCTGCAACCCCCTATCAATGCTATGTCATGTTAGACTGCATCTTCTTCGCAGGTGTTTCCAAAAGGGCCAATATTTAGGGCTTGTTGGTGCATTGTTAGAGCTGAAACCTAGGTCTTCCTCTGTGCCAACAAATGGTTCCGTTGCTGGGACCGGGATATTCTTGAGCGAATGTCAAGGCGGTTTCCATCAAAGATAGATATTCAGAAGTGGATAGAGGAACAAGAAAAGGAATTCATTGAAGCTCAGAACAAGAACCTTAATCTTAGAACAAAAGATTGGTTGGAAGGTATATCTTCACTGATATACACAAGATTTGTTTTGGAGGGATTCATTAGGAGCTATACGAGTGGTTAGCCAAATTAGCAGATACCCAATTTGAGATCAAATCTATACCACCTGTGGTTTGGTCTTCGATGCTAATCAAGAAGGTCAAGAGAGTTAATAATGTCGTGTCAGGAGCAGTGGATCACTGGTTCGATAGTATTATTGGAGGGTACATTACTGAGTTTGTTGTTGATAGAGTAGAGTCATATAGCCAAGCAGAGAGATATTTCTTTAAGGGACCTAGAGGAAAATTTTTACATTTTCTGAAGTTGCATATCAAGATGCTATTGCATGAGAAGAATATATTGAAGATACAATAATCGATTATATTGAAAATCTAATGTTCAAGAACTCAAACATCGACAACGACACATAGGTTGGACATATGCACAGTGGGAGGGCCTTGAGAGAGGTTCCTCTGGTGAACTTGTTTGAACAGAGCCATGAACCACTGGAACAAGATGAAGGGTTCTACAGTGGATAAGAAGAAGAGTTAGTGAACGAAGAAAATTCATAGACCACTAGGGTAGAGGAAGAGAAGACTGAAGAACCTCACCAAGAAGAGTCAGAAACTTCAAGAACCGTGCCTTATGTTGAAGTAAGTACTATTACTCCTCCTGTTGTTTTAGCAACGTTAAGTAACAAGAGTAAACTATGTTATCAGAGAACTCAGAGAATTGGTACAAGTGGTTGAGTGCATACTTAGTCAAGAAATATAGGAATATCTATGGCAGATGAGATGAGGTTACCCACCTTTAGGGGATATGGATCTGAAGATCTTGATCAACATTGGTTTTTATGTGAAGTTGTATGGAGTATTAAGAGTGTCACTAACGAAGAAGTTAAGAGAGATCAATTTAGTACTACCCTAAGAGACAACGCACTAAGCTGGTACATGAAATTTGTCCAAGGAGTTGCACAACCTAAACTGTTGAATTTCATTAAGAATGTGTTGATTGCCGAATTCAAGAAACCCAAGTCAGAGTCACAGTGAATTACAGAGCCGAAAGAAATCAAGAAGAGAGTAGCTGATCTTGTTTGGGAGTTTGATAAGAGGTTTAAGACCTTGGCAGGCCATTTGAGTTTTCATATTCCAGACGAATAGAATAAAGAATGGTTCATTGTTGCCCTCTTGCCACACATCAGAGTCCCTCTGATGCAACAAAAGATTGCTTCACAGGCTGAGGCATTGGAGATCGTCATGAAATTAGAATCAACCCCTATGGGAGAATCCAACTCAGGTATGAGTCAAATTTTGAGTCAACTAACTAGCTTATCATTGCAGGTCAAAGATATGAATAAAGAAAAGGAAAAAGTTAAAAGAGAAGATATATGGTGTATCATATGAAAATCAGAGGGCCATGACAAGGAGCACTATCCCCTATTTCATGAATACTTGGCCTCTGGAGCTCCGAGCCCTTTGAAGTAGATTACCCTACCTTGGTGCGAGGTTTGTAGAAATAGACATCGCCCTGGTGAATGCTACTACCTACAAAAATATGTCCAGACACCTACAAATCTTTACTGCACATTCTATAAATTTGTGGGGCATGATGATAAGGATTGTAGGGATTATTGTAAATTTTAACCTTGTACAATGTCTATTGTAAACAGATATTAAGAAAAGAACGTAAAAGATACAATGGCAAATACAAACATTACAAAGAGATTTTTCCCCTGGAAACCTAAACTGGGAAAACCAACATATATTATATTCATTCATTGTGTTACATTGTTTACAATAAAATATACATATAGGAGCCAGTGGCATCCAAAACCCTAACCCAATGACCTGGATTAGTCCAAAACCTTAATTCCTTAACTGGAAATAGAAAACCATTGGCACAAACCATGTGCTGAAAAAACCACCTAAACAAATGACACATTTCCTGAGGTAGGTGTCATGTTTCCCGAGGAAGAAAAATTTGTTGTTTTCTCATGAAAAGAATATAACACATACCAAACATTCTACCACTTGTTGTTTTCTTTGCATACAAGGGGTTACAGGGTTACATAGTCAAAAATCCAGGGCAACACTGTCCATGGATCCTCTACACCAAGAGAACTTTTCAGTGCTCACAGATTTTGTTAATGAGTCTGCAACATTTTTCAAAGTGTCCACCTTCATCAGTGATTATTTGTTTTCTTCAATCATGTCTCTCACAAAGTGATATTGAACATCAATGTGCTTTGTCTTTGAATGATAAGTATGTTTCTTCGCTAGAAAAATTGCACTATGACTATCACACTCTATTCTTACCTCTTGTTGTACCAACCCAATACTTGAACACAATCTTTGTAACCATACTACTTCCTTACTTGCATGAGTGGCTGCCATGTATTCAGATTCTGTAGTTGAAAGTGCCACTACAACCTATATTTTTCTCATCCAACTTATTGCTCCTCCAAACAGGTTAAACACATACCTTCTTGTAGATCTCCTACGATCCAAATATCCAGCCCAGTCTGCATCCACAAAGCCATGTATTTCGACCACTCTGTCCAATCCCAGTCTTCCTTCGTAGCACAATCCATAGCTAGCAGTGCCATGCAAATACCTGAAAACCCTTTTTACTACTATCCAATGCTTCTTCCCTGGTTTTGACATATACCTGCTCAAAACTCCCACTGCATGTGCAATGTCCGCTCTAGTACAGACCATTGCATACATCAAACTTCCAATTGCACTCACATATGGAATGAGACATGTCCTCCTCTTCTTCATGTGTCTTGGGACACTGATCCACAGATAACTTTACACCAACAGGAATAGGAACCTTGACCGGTTTACATTCCTTCATATTAAACCTCTGCAATATTGTCTTGACATATTTTCTTTGATTTAACCAGAGTTTCCTCCTTTTTTGATCTCTTTTAATTTCCATGCCCAAAATGAAATTTAAAGCACCGAGATCCTTCATGTCGAATTTAGAGGACAACCGAGTTTTCACATCCTGGATAATCTCCTTTTTGTTTCCTATCAGCCACATGTCATCCACATACAAGACCAAATAAATCAAATGATCACCAATTAATTTAGAATACACACAGTGATCCTCTTTGCTTCTTGTGAAGCCAAGTCCCAATATATAAGTATCAAATTTTTTATACCACATCCTTGGTGATTGTTTTAAACCATACAGAGACTTTTTCATCTTGCATACCAGCTCCTTCTTTCCTTTCACAACATAACCTTCTGGTTTCTTCATAAAGATTTCTTCTTCCAAATCCCCATGCAGGAATGTTGTCTTCACATCCATTTTTTCTACATCAAAATCAAATGCAGTAGCAACAGATAACAAAAATATTATAGAGGTGAACTTGGCAACAGGAGAAAAAATCTCACCAAAATCAATTCCCTCAACCTAGGAATAACCCTTTCCTACTAACTGAGCTTTGTATTTCTCCACTTTTCCTTCTGCATTCAACTTCTTTTTAAATACCCATTTGCTTCCAATGGGCTTTCTTCCAGTTGGAAACTCCACTAGATCCCAAGCCTCATTATTATCCAAAGATTCCATTTCTTCTTCCATGGCCCTTTTCTAGAGATTTCCATCCTCTGAATCCATTGCCTCCCTGACAGTTCTAGGATCATCATCAGTAATTGACAAATCAAAATTTGAATGAAAATCAGATGGACTATACCTTTCCGGTAGCCTTTTTTCTTGATCCTATCTCCTCGATATTGGAGTATGAGGATCTTCTTCATCTGATTCATGTTCTTCTCTAGAGTCTACTTCATCATCCTTTAAATCAAACTTTATCTTCTCTAGTTCTTCCTTACTTGTTAGGACTTCCTGTTTAACAACATCCTTCATTTCTCTAAATATCACATCTTGGCTATACACTACCTTCTTAGTTTCTAGGTTCCAAAGCTTATAACCTTTGAGACCATATTTATATCCAATAAAGATATATTTTTCAGCCTTCTTATCCAACTTACTCCTATTTTCCTTTGGAACATGAACATATGCATCGCATCCAAATACCTTAATATGTGTGAGAGAAGGTTCCTTACCATTCCATACCTCTTGTGGAGTCTTGTCACCCAACGCTGATGAGGGTGATCTGTTGACCCGATAACATGCAGTACCCACTGCCTCTGCCCAGAATTCTTTCCCTAACCCGACACCACTGAGCATGCACCTTGCTTTTTCCATTAGTGTCCTGTTCATCCTTTTTGCAACTCCATTTTGCTGAGGTGTAGATGGAGTAGTATTTTTCCTTGCTATACCACACTTCTTATAGAATTCTTCAAATTCATTCCCACAGAACTCTCCGCCATTATCTGTTCTCAACACCTTAATTCTTTTCTCTCTTTGATTCTCAACAAGAGACTTAAACTCTTTAAACCTATCAAAGACTTCAGATTTCTTCCTGAGGAAATATATCCAAATTTTCCTTGAGAAGTCATCTATAAATGAGAGATAGTACACATATTTTCCCAATGATGGGACCGACACAGGTCCAAAAACATCACTGTGAACTAGTTTTAAAATACCTTCTGCCCTCATTGCACCAGAGGGGAATCTTACATGATTATTCTTCCCATATAGACAATGTTCAAAGAAATCAAAATCCAGAGAGCAGTTAGACATACCTTCAACCATACCATTACCGTGTAGTAGTCGAAGACCCTTCTCTCCGATATACCCCAGTCTTTGATGCTACAACATAACCTTTTCTCCAGAGACTGTAGGAGTTCTTTCTTCTTCAACTCCAATATCAGGAACAATGAAGCTATTACACCCATCACTAATAGTGCTTCCTAGCAGCTTATACAGAGTTCCAAACCGAACTCCCTTCATCAACACCATTGCTCCTCGAACCATCCTGCAAGTTCCATTTTCAAAAATTGTTTTTACCCCTGCATATTCCATTTTTCTTATATAATTCAAATTTCTAGCCATACCTGGGATGTGTAGAACACCAGGAAGTGTTCTAATCCTTCCATCTATGAGTCTCAACTTGACCCTTCCTCTTCCTATGATTCTGGTTGTCAAATCATTACCTATGAAAACATTACCTCCATTATACTTTTCATATTCTCAGAACCACTCCCTGTGGGGAAGTCATATGAAAGGATGCACCAGAGTCAATCAACCATGCGTCATGATATGCATGTGTGCTTGAAAAGGCCAAGTACACATCCCCTCCTTCTTCCTTGGAGGTATTTTCTTCTGTAGAAGAAGATTCTTCAGATCCCTTCTTTTTCTCAACTTTGGATCTACAC
>JZKD02S1672823.1:190282-214793 GCA_000966675.3 Picea glauca
TGTCCTTCCATATTCTTTTGTCTCATCTCCTTCGACAACAAGGATGAGACCACTTCTTCAAACTTCAAAGAAGTTGTATTACTACCTATGGCCACAACCAGACTATCCCACGAGTGTGGTAAAGAACACAAAAAACTGATACATTTATCTTCATTTGAAATTTTAATCTCAATAGATACTAACTGACTTACCACAGTATTGAAGGCTTTCACATGCTCTGCCACCGAGTCTCCATCTCTCATCCTTAAGTTATATAGCTTCTTTCTCAAGAATAGTTTATTTACTAGGGACTTAGACTAATACAACTTCCCCAACTTTTCCCATAAATCCTTGGCTATAGCTTCCTCTGACACATTAAGTAATACTGAATCAGAGAGACACAGTCGGATTGTGCTCTTTGCCTTCTGATCCATCTTTTTCCAGTCATCTGCATAAGTTCCTGTAGGTGTAGTACCTGGATCTACTGTGATCCACTGATCTCTGTCCACCAAAAGATCTTCCATCTTGAGCTTCCATAGCTCAAATCTTTTCCCATTAAACTTCTCGATCTCCATCTTCGAATTGCTTGCAATTTATTTTCACCTGAAAAACAATACCGCAGATCTCCCACTGTAACAAGGCTTATCACAGTCCCGAGCCAAACCCTTGACCACAAAGGTGTCCCCCTGAAGCCAATAAAGCTCTGATACCAAATGTAAATTCTAACCTTGTACAATGTCTACTGTAAACAAATATTCAGAAAAGAATAGAAAAGATACAATGGCAAATACAAATATTACACAGAGATTTTTCCCCTGGAAACCCAAACCAGGAAAACCAACATATATTATATTCATTCATTGTGTTACATTGTTTACAATATAATATACATATAGAAACCAACAGCATCCATAACCCTAACCCAATGACCTGGATTAGTCCAAAACCCTAATTCCTTAATCGGAAATAGAAAACCATTGGCAAAAACCATGTGCTGAAAAAACCGCCTAAATACATTACACGTTTCCCGAGGTAGGTGTCACATTTCCCGAGGCATAATTTTTTTTCCGGGGGCACTGCCCCTGGACCATTGTGTGGGGGGCTCTGCCCCCCTGCACCCCCTGGGGGGGGGCCTAGCAGCCCCCCCTCTAAACACCTGCACGCCTGGCACATACCCTGATACACTACTACTCGTGCAAAGAATATAACACATACCCAACACTTATGACCTTTTGCATGAAATATCAAGTGATACATATATGATTCAAGGTGAAGTACATCAAGAAGGAAATACTACGCAATTCAACTCCCTAGGAAGAGGAAACTTCAACCCTCACGGTGGATTCAGAGGAAGAGGAATAAGAGGAGGCATGGCTTGAGGTAGAGGATAGATCATTTTTTATAACTGTGCACAACTAGGACATTTGGAAAGGGACTGTCAAAACCCTTGTACCACTTGCAGCTACTACAACTCATTTGAACATGTTATTGAAGATTGTCTTTCACTTTTAGCCAAACTTCAAGAGAGATGAGGATGAAATCAGAAAATACAACTAATCTCAACAGAACCTCGCGGAGAGGACCCCAGAGTCATTGTTATCACTAGAGGAGGTGCTACTATAGGAGATGAGAAAGTGACCCCAGGAAATATTTAAGAAGAATCAAGGTTCAGAAGAGCTGCAGAGAAGACACAAGTGTTTAATCCAAGGAAAGAAAAGAAAACATTTGAGGAGGCAAGAAAGGAATTTGGAAGAGATCAAGCTTCTTCATCAAAGACATAGCCAGAAGTGAGAGAATGTGGAATGCCTCTGGAATTTGATCAGTCTTCCTCGTCCAAAGAAGGGAAAGAGGTAAGCAGGCTTATGGAATTTTTATGTATTTGCATTAATTTGATTAAGGATGAAAGAGTTGTACAAGAACTACAAAATTTGATCAGACAGTATGAGATAGGTAGGATAGATCCCTTGCTAAATAGATCAATACATCAAGTATCCAAAAAGAGAAGGAAAAATAAAGAAATGCACCTTAATGCTCATATTGGAGATTATGATATAGATTATTTGGTCCTCGACTTGGGATCATAAGTCAATGTGATGATGAAGCAGGCCTGCGAACTCATTGGAAAAACCAAGTTGATTTACTCCCCTATCAGGCTTAGGATGGCTAATCAGTAGGCAGTAAGCCCCTTTGGGAGACTAGAGCATGTCCCTGTGGACATCAACAGGGTAAGGACGATTGCGGACTTCGAGGTGATTGAGATAGTTGGAGATAGATGTCCTTATCCTGCGCTGTTAGGAATTGATTGGGATTTCAATAATTCTACTGTGGTTGACTTAAAGAAAAGAAGGATGACATTTGAAGGTGATGGACTTAGGGTCATTGCACCTCTTGATCCTAATGAAGGTTGCAGATATACAAAGCCCATTAGAGAGGAAGATCGTGCTTATGCACTTGAGAATATCTATAAATTGACATCAATACAACAAGATTACATTAATCCTATAGCAAATGGGAACTTAAGCTGGTGAAGTGACAATGCATGCTCATTAGACTCAGAGGAAGCACTGGAGAATTGGCAGAACAAAATGTATGAAGTTTCTGCGTGGAGATGTGCTAGATTGACCAGGGAAGTTCACTGGATTGGCACAGAAGTAAGTAACTTGCCCACATTTGATGGCCTGAATCATTTAGAAAAATTCTTATTAGAGTTTGAAAAATTTGTACCAGCACAACAAAGGTTGCTCGCACTGGATGAAGCCTTGAAAGAAACTCCAACAAGATGGTGAGGAACACATAAGAAACACATCGCAGAGTGGGTGCAATGTCACACTTTGATGACAATGGGCTTCTCAGAACAAGTTGAAGGATGTGAAGTTCGGTATACAGGCCAAAGATGCTCGAAAGGCCACGTGTGAAGATGTGAGGAGGCCTGGAGAAGAATTCCTCAACAACAGTGGGTGCATAAATTCATTAACACTTTGGACACAATGCCTATTAATTGGTATCTGCAAGCAGAACTGCACCTCACCACTTAAGATTGGAACGGTATGACTCAGAAATTTGTAGCTACATTTTTATTTGAGAGTCATTACCCCACGGTGGATCAATCTTTATAGGTTTTCATATAGAAAGTCTTTGAGGAGGCACCTAACCTCCCCGTTGAGAAAGAAGAGGATGAATATATTGTACCTCTTCAAAAACTGCAAGGTTGTTACAATATCAATGCTAATGAAGACGATGATCCTAGGAATGTGAACATCGCAAAAACTGAAGGACAGAGAGACGTAGAAGGACCATGAGTTGAACTAACTTTTATTGGACAACCAATTAAAATCAAGAAAGTTAACATTGGAACAAAGCAAGCACCTAAGCTCGCAAACGTTGGAGATTATTGGGATGATGCCACTATTGATAAGATCACAGAACTACTGAATGAATAGCAGGACTTGTTTCCAACCAAGTTCACTAATATGAAGGGCATTAAAGGGCCCATGGGATAGATGAAGATCCCCTTAAAACCAGATGCAAGGCCAATCAAATAGAGACTCTACAGATTGAATCCCAAATATAAGGAGAAATTCAAGACTGAGTTAGATAGAATGTTGGAAGTAGGAATCATAGAATTTGTTGAAGAGTCAGAATAGATTAGCCCTATGGTGGTTCAAGATAAGAAAAAATGAGAGATCAAAATCTGTGTAGACTTGAAGAAACTAAATGATGCATGCTTACATGTTCCATTCCCTACATGGTTTACTGATGAAGTGTTATATAATGTGGGAGGGAAAAAAGTTTACTCCTTCACCGATGGATTTTTAGGTTATCACCAGATCATGATTGCCAAGGAAGACCGCCATAAGACCACATTTGCAACAGAATGGGGATCCTACCAGTACACAGTGATGCCTTTCGGATTGAAGAGTGCACCAACCATATTTTCTAGGTTGGTGTTCAAAGCATTCAAGGAGTTTCTACATTTCTAGAAGCATATTTTGATTATTGGATTGTTTTTAGATTATTACAGAATCATATTGAATGTTTAAGACTAATGTGGATAAGTGCAGGCAATGTCAAATTTCCCTGAACCTGAAGAATTGCATCTTCTTTTCACCCTTTGGAGTGTTGCTAGGCCATATTGTGTGTAATAAGGGGTTGCCGGTAGACCCATCTAAGATTTCCATTATTGTTGATCTACCCCCTCAGACTTCAGTTAGACAGTTGCGCACTGTGCTGGGACATACTAGATACTACAGAAAGTTCATCAAGGGCTATGAATGGATTACAACACCCATGGAGAAGATGCTAAAGGAAGATTGTCAGTTTCAATGGACAGAAGAATGCCACCAGAGCGTCGACACACTGAAACAAAAAATGGTTACAACGCCTATTCTGGTTTTCCCAGATTAGAGTAAGGAATTTCATGTGCATTTCGATGTATCCTCTATTGCATTAGGAGCAGTGCTAGCATAGCCAAGAGCAAGAGATATTGACCATATGTTAGCCTTTTCTAGAAGGAATCTCTCTACAGCTGAGATAAATTACACTACTACTAAAATAGAAGGGTTAGCTATGGTGTACGCGCTGCAGAAATTTCGTCACTATTTGTTGGGAGGACACTTTAAGATGTTCACTGATCACTCTATGTTGACATACTTAGTCGACAAACCAGTATTGGGGGGAAGAATATGAAGATGGCTTATATTTTCTAGGAATATGATTTTGATATTGTGGTTAAGCCAGGGATAATGAATAAGGGACCTGATCACTTGTCCATATTAGAGCATGGAGAGGAACCTACTAGTTTGGAGGACACACTAGCGGATGCAAAATTTCTTGCCATCAGAAAGGTTGATGATCACTTCGCATAGATAGTCCAGTTCCTATCTACATGAATGGCACCTAGTGAATATACAATCATTCAGAAGAAACAACTGGTAGTTCGCGCTTCATATTTTTCACTTATAGAGGGACAACTATACAAGATGGGACCTGATGAGATCGTAAGGAGATGTTTTTGGGAGGCAGAGAGACAATTGGTTCTCGCAGATGCACATGAAGGCATCACAAGAGGACACTATGCAGGAAAAGCAACATCGTAGAAGATTCTTAGAGCTGACCTTTGGTGGCCCACTTTACACAAATATGCGAAGGAATAATACAAAGCTTGCGATGCATGCCAACAAGTTTGAAAACCATCCAGAATAGATGAGACTCCCTTAGCACTGCAACTAACCTTACAAGCATTCGAGAAATGGGCCATTGATTTCATGGGACCTATCAACCCACTAGGAAAGCGCACATGAGCTCGATACATCATCACACATGAGCTCGATACATCATCATTGCGACAGAGTATTTGACCAGATGGGCAGAAGCAAGAGCAGTTAAGGACTGTAGTGAAACTACAACTGTGCGATTTATATTTGATGATATCTTCACATGATTTAGATGCCTGAAGACCCTAATGAGCGATCAAGGTACACACTTTATTAATAAGACTATTGAAGCCTTGACTTAGGAATTTGCAGTCCATCATCAGAAGAGCACTCCATACCATCCACAAGAAAATGGTACAGTCGAAGCCTTCAACAAGATATTGGAGACACCGTTGATGAATATTTGCAGTGTAAACACGGATGATTTGGATTTGAGAGTACCAACAATGTTATGGGCCTATAGAACTACTTGCAATAAACTAACAATGTAGATTCCCTTTAAGTTGGTTTATGGTCTAGAAGCAGTCATGCCTATGGAGTATTTGGTTCCTAGTCTCCGAATTACATCATTCACAGATATGGATGACACTGACATTGTTCAAGAGAGGCTTGTGCAGTTGGTGGAACTCGAAGAAGACAGATTTATTGGAGGATTCCATCAACATATATAGAAGGAACGAGAGAAGGCCTACCATGACAAACACATCAAGAAGAAGGCATTCAAGCAAGGAGATTTGGTATTGGTATATGACAGCATGTTCATGAAGCATTCAGGGAAGTTCAGAACACATTGGATTGGGCCATTTCAGGTCACCTATGTCATAGAAGGAAGAGATGCACAGTTGAAAGCACTGAATGCAGAATGGAAGGAACGTTTAGTGAATGAGAGACGGATGAAATTGTATTATTACAACCATCTAGCTCGCAAATCTTAGTAAAAGAAGAAGGAGAAGGGTCTAGGTACCAAGTGCAATTGAAACTAGGTACCAGACACAAAAAATACAGTTTGCACAAGGAAGGAAGGGAGGGATAGCGCAGAAAACACAGGCTGCCACGCATAGTCTGAAGTCGAAGTAAAACAGAAGGTTCAAACCTGAAGTGCCTCGAGATGAGTCATAGGTGAGTGTTAGAGGTCTGTTGGCCCTTGGTTATGGAATAAGAAAAAAAGCGAAGAAAAATGAAGACAAAAGATGAAGTCCGAGCTGCGTGGAAGACACATTGACTAAGAATGGGTCGAAGTAATCCAAAGAAGCAGAAAGGAAGGAGCGAAGTAAGGGAAAACGATTTGTTGGATGAGAAGATTTAGGAAGAAAGATAAGCAAGGAAGATAGATCGTGGACAACTCATCAAGCGGAAAAAGCCACCGTTGGATGCTTTGAAGCACCTCGTGGGAAAGAAGGAAAGACAGGTTGGTGAAGACCTGAAAAGACGAGTCAAGGTGACCTAGGGTTTTAGACACCTAGGGTTTTGGTATTTTAGGGTTTGGACACCTATATTTCGGCCTAAGATTGACGGTGAGTCATTGTAATGTATAAATAAAGATCAAGAGGAGTGAGAAAATGTTCGTCGTTGTTGATGGTTGAGAGTTCATTATTATTGTTGAGTGGTTGTTATTGTGTGAGATAGAAGTGATGTGTGTGAGAACCTTATGGTATTGTAAGATCTTTAGTTGGGTGCGAAGATCAACCCTGCAGCTGGGTGCCCAGGGAGGGGAGAGAAGAAGAGAAAGAGAGAGAGATATATGCAAGCTAAGAGCCCAGATAGAACTGTATGTTTTCAAATAATATCAAGAAATGTAGTTCTGTGGATGTAGCCCTATGGAGAGGGTGAATCACATATATTTTGTGTCTCTGTGGTTGATGTTGTGTCCTTTTGTCTTATGTTATTTTGTTATTTCATTATTATGTTAGATCTGGAATATAACTGTGCGAAGTAGTTTTATGCTTGGTAAGAATAACTAGGTGGTTGTGTGTTGTTGCCTTGGATCCACTTTCATTTCCTCTGATTGTAGACACCTATGCCCCGCAACCGCCTATTACTACTTCGGGTGAGACTGCATCTGCTTCGCAAGTTTTTTCGAAAGGGCCAGTAGTTAGGGCTTGTTGGTGTGTTGTTAGAGATGAACCCTGGATCTTCCCCTGTGCCAACAACACATAAGCCCTCTAGCTTATCAACACTCGGCTCACTAGCCTACAAAACATGATTACAATTCATAATATAACTTGGGTACGTCCTTGAGGTATTACAGGAATGGTGATAACTGTAAATTCTATTACAAATTTCGTTACAAGATCACTTCATACGTATTTATTCCACTTACATGAATTTAATAATTATCTAAGATTAAAAATCCAAACTTAGGTTATCTATGTTTGAAAAAAAATTGCATTGTGTGTGTTCGGTAATTAAAACTCAAAAATTAGGTATAACGTAAGATTGAAAAATCACATTTTGTTGGAGCTCCTCCATAAGACGTCAAATTGGTTTCACCAGTCACATGTGTGATTAAAGTAATTTAAATATTTTGAAAAAATAATTATTTTGTTAAACATATGTACAACATTGGACATCAAGAAAAAAATTGGTAGTCAAAGGAAAACTAATGGATGGTTGACGATGAATCAAATGTTATAGTCTTGGCCTTCAGCATAGACTAATAATAATATTTGTTCCCAGTATATTTCAAGTAGATTTCAAATTGATGTATAATCAAATCATCATGGAAATTGAAGTATAATTCATACTATATTAATATCAATAACAAATATACAAAAAAAATTAATAAAACAAATAAATACGATATTAATATCGATAACAACTATACAAACAACGTTAGTAAAACAAATTTTACCTGTGATTCATCTTGCCACAATGTTTTTCATTGGATCCCGGATACTTGCAGAAACCTTAAATTCTCCATTGGAATAGAGGAAGGCAAGGAAGAGCTAGGACATTTGTTCCAGTGGAGCCATAATAGTTTTGGGAAATCCATGCTCCTCAAAATGGAATCCAAGAGAGCATATTCGGTATAAAAAATTTGCAACCTTCTCATAGCAATAACATTATATACATATTTGGAATGATATTCACTAAGAACCATCCTACCCCCCGCACGATTACTTCTTATCCATTTTTGAAAAATGATAGTTATTAACTATTATTCTCGAAAAATGGAAAAAATTAAAAGAATTGAACCAAGATTTTTTATAGAAAAATGAACGATTGAGGACTTACATACGATCGCTATAACAAATCGTCAATGACGTTTTTCGTCCAATGCCAGAGACGACGTGACAATTTGGAATCCTCCTACATGTTCTTGTTTCAAGACTAAATTCTTTGCTAGATGTAGAGATTATATATTGATTATCATCTTCCCTACAACATAAAATTTTTTATCCACAAAAAACCTCAAACAAAGATTTCAGGGGAATTCATAGTTGGAAGTGTTTTCCAAGTTTCATGCTCTAAATTATAAATTTTTGTAGAGTTAACCACACCTATAATGCATCACAACTTCCTGCTACAATCCA
The DNA here is from genome assembly GCA_000966675.3 of Picea glauca. NCBI lineage: Eukaryota > Viridiplantae > Streptophyta > Pinopsida > Pinales > Pinaceae > Picea > Picea glauca. Next base: position 199,008 of record JZKD02S1672823.1, read on the forward strand.
TGTTGGGTGAGTCATGGATTTCCTCCTCATTCCAGAATTCACCCCATTTGATCTCTGGGTCTGCTGCGTTGGGGTCGCCGGAGTTCTTGCAACAATCCGACATCAGAGGAGGAAGCTCCTCCTCTACCAAATAGCATGTCATGACCATTTCCTGGGAATTCAAGGAGATTTTTGTATCCTCTTGTGTCATTTGTTCACTGTCAACATTATTCAAGTTATGAGGCGTATCCTCCTAGTGAGGAGGAATCTGCTCCTCCACTATCCATCCTCCATAATTGGGCCCAGGAATAGGTGAGTGAAGATCTTCCTAGGCTTCCATGTCCCAGTTTTGATTATAATGGGGAGAATGGGCTGAGATACTACCTAGAAAGGGAGAGAGAGCCGTAGGTACAATGCGTTGGTGCCTTCTTACCTTACTATAGTAGGTCGGCCCATGCTTGGGCTTGCATCTCTCACGGGGCATGACAAAACTAAGCCCATGGGGAGAAGAATTCACAGTGGAGAGGCCAAAAATGATTGGGAGGGATAGAATGAAAAATACAGAGGCTTGCGAAATCCAAAGATTGACAACCAGAGGAGAATGTGAGATTGAGGATGAAAAATGGAGATAAGGGCAACAATGGGGAAGTCCCTATGTGATGATGAGTGAGGTGATGGCTATGGAGGTCATGAATGCCGAAGTGCTGGGAGCAAGACGCATCGTACCAATACCAATAAACCGGACTTGAAGCACCATTAGAACTGTTGGGTTGTCCAAATGCTCTATGCTCTGTTCCGAGTAAATGCAAGGCATGTCAAATGAATTCGAGAGGGTGTTGGCAGCAAGGGGATTTAACTGCCCTTGCTGCTAGCGTTCCATGTGACATGCAGTCACCAGGTGGCACCCCATCCGAGGTAGGTTAAGATTTGAGTTAATATACAATTCCATTTGTTATATTAAAAAAAATTCCAATCTTTTAAAAATTGATTTTAGAATGCTAGTTTTAGTGTATGACATTGAAACTTGAACGATTTTTTAAGTGTTTGAATGCCATTGAAAGAGATTACGATCATAATCAATTCGTATAAACATGGTATCTATGATTAGAGCGACGGTTAGAATATCTCAAGGATTCAATACTGAATCCCCTCTTATATAATATTTAGTCCTTTCCATGGATATCCACGCCTCGAGATCTCGTGCTATGATATGGAAAAACCATTATAGGAAGAGTGTTGAGACAATTTTATAATTGGCACAACTTTACAAAACAAGAAGGAAGCAACCTGTAAATGGTCCCATTCCAATGGAAATGAAATAAATGAATGGGGTGAGCATCTAAGGAAATAATAAATATTAACGTAACAGTCAAGCATTCCAGAACTAGAGCTTCTAAATTTGGAAGATTGTCACTAAATTGGTTGAAGGATGCCGACTCAGAATGATATTTCTTCATATTGTCATCACAGTGTGAAAGCAGCACCAAATTTAATTGTAGACGAAGAATCATACTTTGGAGGAGTGCCGCTAAACTAGTGGAAAAACTGTGCAATTAACGTTGGAGGACGCCAAATCAAAATGATATTTCTTGTCTTTTCATCATGCTGTGAATGCACCACAAAATTTTAATTGCAGAGGAAGAACCGTACGGAATATGCCACCGAATGTGACAAAGACATTACCTCAACGGTTTTAAATGTCTTAAAAGAACGCCTTCGGCCTAATATTAAATTTTAGGTTTAAAATAGTTTATAATAATGTTAAATAAATAAAACAGGGTGAGTGTACCAAGTTTGAGGACTTTCTATATACAACATAAGATTCAAATCATGTATACACGGTGAGTGTACCAAGTTTGAGGACTTTCTATATACAACATAAGATTCAAATCATGTATACAGGGTGAGTTACCAAGTTTGAGGACTTTCTATATACAACATAAGATTCAAATCATGTATACTTTATAAAAATTGAGAATGGATATGTGTTTGTGATGATGATGATGATGATTAACATTCAATGAGACATATTTGGTTTATGGAATGTTAAGAGGGTAAGGGATTACTTGCAATTCTTTAGAATTTTGTCTCTGTGATCTAAAAACATTAAGAGAAACGTTTCAAGATCACCATAATTTTGTTTGAGTTAAAAGGTTAGGAAGGTTGGTAGTGTGACAAATATTCTGAAATTGAGATCTAATCTTGGTAAAGGCTGGACAATCTAAGAGAAATTTATTTTCATCTTCAACATTCTTAGTGTCATAAAGGTGACACTCTTTCACCATAAGGCTTTTTAGGAATTGAGGAACCCCCACTTTCACTATGGAGCTAGTGAGAATTTGTTCTTATCTTAGCAATGTTTATTTTTTTCTTTACACTTGTGAAAACAGAGAGATAATTTTGATTTTGTAGATTAAAGTTGATTGCATCCTTATAATACCTTAATTTTTTTTTCCTATAACTCTTTATCCCACCACATTTTCTCCTCAAATTTTTATTTGTAAAATAAGTTTATAAAAACATAACTCTAAGAGATTACATCCTTGAAAAATAATATAGAAATGAGTTCTATAAAGGTAAAACACAAGAAAATAATTAAAAGAAGAAAGACAAAATAACCTTTTTTTTCTAGCCTATTTATGACCTACGAGACTAGCTTGTGGCTAAAACATTGTGACTAAGGCAAGTAGTCAAAATCACCCAAGGATCGTACCCGACCTAGGGAACGTCAACCCTTATCATGACTGGATTTTTTAGTGTCTCCTCCTGATAGCGACGAGCTCCGAACCTGAGTGACCATGCAGAACAAGGCCCATCGAAACCGATATCTCTATCAAGATTTAACCAAAGACAAAATAATGTTGAAAATATGACTTTCTGTAAAAGTTTAATCCATTTCCTAGAATAAATTAGATTTCATTTCCCAGAGTGAATTTGATTCTTCATGATTTAAGGATGCATAAATATATTACTAGTAAGAATATAAATTAATGGCTTAAGTGCATGGTTCTTAATGTTATTATTTGTTGAAAAAGTTTGGGGAAATGGATGTTAGAATGAAATTTGATTTTGTGTGAGAGAATTGAGAGTTAACCCATCATTGGCTCACCATCAAATAGACATAATGTCACCTGACACTAAGTCAATAATTAACTCATAAGGCTTAATGTTAACTTCTTCATTAGAGTGAAGTAGATGTCAAAGTCTGATTTTATGCACCCTTCATAGGCCAAGAACAATAAGTGAATGGGAGGGAATGTATAATGCATGCAGGTTAGAGAACAATGATGTCATTGTGTGGGCATCGCCTCAAGTCTTCCTCCTTGTCAAATCATTATGATCAACCTCACCCCTTATCAAATCGTTGATATCAATTTTGGGGAGTTATAGAAATGGAGAAAGAAAAAGGTTTTATTTTTTCCACTGAAAAATGAGTTAAATGTGGTTAAATTTTAAAGGTAGTTTTATTTTTGCATAATTAAAATTTATAGAAATGGAAAAAAAAAAAATTTTATTTACAATGAAAAAAATGAAAAAAATGAGTAAAATTTGGTCAAGTTTTAAGAGTAGTTTCAATTTTACATAATTAAAGTTTTATGTGTTTCAAAACTTTGTTTTTATGAGTAAAATTTTGTCTTTATGAGTTTTGTCCAAAAATGCCTATCCATCAACTTTCAAGCTAATTAAAAATCTGACTTATAAATTTAGAGAAAATATCTAAAATTATTTAAATATTTAATAGAAATTAAAATATATCTCTTTAAAAATCATAAACAAGTTATATTAAATAGTAAAAATTAAAAACTATTAACGAACTATATATTAAATAATAAAATTTAAATTATGATAAATTTTATAAAAATAAAATATATATAACTAAATAAAAAGCAAATTATTAAAAACATTTACAATTTTAAAATAACAGTTTTACAAATTTTATTAATTTATAAAATATAACAAAAAAATATTTTTGAATTATAAAAAATATTAATTAAAATTTAATTTTCAATTATAAAAAATATAAATTAAATTCATGAGTGTGAAATATTTTTCCTACCCTAGGATAAAAATAAATTGAAAATAGTTCTTTAATCTCATAAATATTTATCCTATTCTAAGGAACAAAATTGAAAAAAATCCTTTAATCTCGTAAGACAACCATATTTATGAGCATCATCTTGTAATGGCGAACAAGAGATTGAAATAATTGAAAAATATTACTTAAAGTGTAAAATTGTTTTTAATTTGATTTGCAAATGTCAAGTTGGTCATATGCACATAGCTAGTATATTTCTCTTGCTAACATAATTACTAATTTCAAACTAAAGTTATGTGTATTTACTCGATATTTTTTAAAATTAATTTTGATGAACTAAGATATAGTAAAGGAATGAGAAAAAATATAAATTATTGAATTATGATCAAATCATTTAATTACCATGAGAATGAATTTACAATCAAAATAGTTATGATTTAATTAATTTTTAAAAAATGGTCAAAACTTTACTCATCTGAATGAGTGATACACTTCACATGGTATACATGTATATGTTATTGGAGTGGTTAAATTCTAAATTTGCATTCACTATGCATGCATCCAACTCCAATTTGCATTCTTATGGGTGCATCTAACTCCACTTGCTTCATGATACCCAATATTGAATTAGTGGTATCTCAACCCATGGGAGAGGGAGAAGGGAACTATGGAACTTCATTCATTGATAGAACTTGGTTCATGGATGGTCTACTAGGAAGTAGTATGCACAACCATCTATGTGATTTATAGAAAGTTGTAGAGATATTTTGACAGGTATATACACAAGAAGAAACTCCTAACATATATTAAGAGATGAGAAACGTGAAAAAGAAAAAAAGAGGTTGGGTGAGAAAGAAGACATAAAACCATAATAAATAATCACATATAACAAGGATTACGTAGTGGAATGGTGATAACTATAAATTCTGTTACAAATTTCGTTACAAGATCACTTCATATGTATTTATTCCACTTACACGAATTTAATAGTTATCTAAGATTAAAAATCCAAACTTAGGTTATCTATGTTTGAAAAAAAATTGCATTGTGTGTGTTCGGTAATTAAAATTCAAAAATTAGGTATAACCTAAGATTGAAAAATCACATTATGTTGGAGCTCTTTCATAAGACATCAAATTGGTTTCACCAATCACATGTGTGATTAAAGTAATTTAAATATTTTGAAAAATTAACTATTTTGTTAAACATATGTACAACATTGGACATCAAGAAAAATATTGGTAGTCAAAGGAAAACTAATGGATGATCAACGATGAATAAAATGATATAGTCTTGACCTTCGACATAGACTAATAATAATATTTGTTCCTAGTAGATTTCAAATTGATGTATAATAAAATCATCATGGAAATTGAAGTCTAATTCATACAATATTAATATCAATAACAACTATACACAAAAAAATTAATAAAACAAATAAATACAATAGTAATATTGATAACAACTATACAAACAACATTAGTAATTTTTTTTTTACATGTGATTCATCTTGCCACAATGTTTTTAATTGGCTCCCAGATACTTGCAGAACCCTTAAATTCTCCATTGGAATAAAGGAAGGCAGGTAAGATCTAGGACATTTGTTCCAGTGGAGCCATAATAGTTTTGGGAACTCCACCCTCCTCAAAATGGAATCCAAGAGAGCATGTCCAGTATCAAAAATTTGCAACCTTATCATACCAATAAAGTTATATACATCTTTGGAATGATATTCACTAAGAACCACCCTACCCCCCTGTATGATTACTTCCTATCCATTTTTGAAAAATGATAGTTATTAACTATTATTCTTGCAAAATGAAAAATATTAAAAGAATTGAACCAAGCTTTTTTATAGAAAAATGAATGATTGAGGACTTACAGATGATTGCTGTAACAAATCGTCAATGAAATTTTCTATCCAATGCTAGAGACGACACGACAATTTGGAATCCTATGAGATATATCTCCCCATATCTCTAAGGTGTCCATGCATATGTATGTCATTTAAAATGTCCACTTCTACAAGACTCTTCTTATTGAGATTTTGAAAGCCCCGCCTTCCATTCCATCGTGATATGTCCCATATTCTTATGGTGGTATCCCTGTTTTTCCCTATGAAAAATCATACAATGTATAGAAATATTTATTTTTCCTCCTTATTGAGAGCATCATAACTAATTTTGAGCCTTTCCTTTATCTCATTAGGTAGTATTTTTCGAAGGCTCCTCAATTCGTCTTCCCATTCATCTATGCCTCCTCCATAAACAGGTGACCCCAAAACTTTCAAAGACAAGGGAAACCCATTACAAGAATACAAAAAATTATCTACTAGAGATTCAAAACCTAGATTTAGATTGGGTTGGATGAAGGCATCAGAGCAGAAGAGCTCCCAAGAGTTTTGTGTGTTAAGCCCGGTTAACATAAAAATGAAGGAATTTATTTGGATTATTTTCGTCATGAAATGAGAGCGGAGATATAATAAATAAATGTACAAAGATGTCTTGGATATACAATAATATAAAAAAAATGTATCATAGATGCAACCATAAACACAAAGATACAATAATACAAAATTTTCTATTAATGAGCGAAAATGTACAAAGACTGTAAAAATAAGGAGTGAAAGACTCTCTAGAATGGTCACATCTTATCTGGACGAAGAGATGTATCTACTACTCGAATTCACAAGAGGATGATCTTACAATGAGTCTCCAAAGGATTATTTTTCATAAAGAAAATCCAAAACCCTAACCTCGGAAGATGAAAAGCCAACAATTTTGTGGATCCTGTTTTGGGTAGTTTGGTCTATCAACTTCTCGGGGGCGTAACTTTGGCATACGATCTCCATTTGGGGAGCACAATAGCTCGTTGGAAAGGTATCATTGAGGAGATTCATTTTGAAGGCTCAATGAGAGATTTCAACTATCATTGAGAATCACGATACTGAAAAAAATTCATTTAGGCCCTCAAAATGGTCTCAGAATATAAAAACTGCTAAAAATGGTAAACCAAAATTGCCAGAAAAATGTTTTGAGCCAGCTGGAAAAGGTGAGTGGCCACCGTTATCCACCTGGATAAATCCTCCCTCATTATGAAGCAATGGTATCCATTGTGTTGAGTGCCCGAGGGAGAGGGAAAAGCGTTTGTTGAATCTGCATCTTGATGAGCTGCTTGTGTTCTTGGAGAAGTTGCGTTGCTTAGCTTGTTGAAGGTTGTCACGAACCTGTGGATGAAAGGGTTGGACCCTTTTAACCAGTATGACTACATGAGATTCCTATGTGCAGAAGGAATATTTCCACTTTTCTGCAATCTTTTCGACCTTCTTTTGTTGGATAGAAGGTGCTTGGACTGAGGCTGCAGTGGTGTTATTTTGTTCACGCTTTAAACAGACTGTGAAGAAGATGAATTTTGTAGTATGAGCTACTACCTTGCATAACTGTTTAGGTGGGACAATAGTCAGAATTACCTCTAGTATCCTGTAGAGATGACCCCCAAGAGTAACAATGACACTACGGGGTCAAGACTTATAAATATCATGGAGCTTCCAAATATATGGCTGGCCCAAGAGAACATCACAGACATCCAAAGGGGAAACATCATGTAATACCTCATCCTTGAAGGGATGGATGTTGTATGCCAATCGACACTGTTGGCTAACATGAATATCTCGTCCTTTGAAAAACCACCTGATGTTGTGTGGCTGCGGATGTGGTGTTGTTGAAAATCCCAACTGTTTGACAACCTCTTCTTAGATGAGGTTCTTCTGGCTTCTTTTATCAAAAATAAAATGTTGTGGGGTCTCCTTCACTCACATCTATGAATGAAAAAGGCACTCCCCCTCTTTCGAATCTGTTGGTTCTTCTAGTTGAATTGATGTGGCCGCGAAAATATGAGTGGGGTCTACGTCAATGATATGTCTTCTATCAATATTTTTAGAATCAAAATCAGGGTTGGGCTCCTTGTCTTTTATCTTGGCCACCAATGACTATTTTAAGCGACATTCATCTGTGTTGCATCGGGGAGATTTTGTGGAAATCACACCATTTTCCAGTGTCCTTCTTCATCTTTCCATGATCCTTCTTCTCCTGTGGTTTGGACTGGTTTTCAGGATGTTGTTTGTTAGGTCCATCTTTATCATAATTTGGTTGTTGCGGATTTGCAGGCCCGAACTCCCATTTGTTCTGGTTCTTAAACTTATGCTCAATTTTAACAACATATCGATAAGCAAAACTGAGTCATGAGACATCCAGAAAATCCATTTCACTTTGGATGTATTTGTGTAGAGCCCCACGGTATTTCAAAACCAAATTTCGTTTGGAGTATTTGATACCCAACTTGGTGCGCAAGGTATGGAAGGCATTGGTGAAGTCCATAACTTCTTGGCCCCTTTCTTGTTGCAGTGTGGTCCATCTCATGTACTGGTCCTCATAGTTTCGAACAGGGTAATATTGTTCCTTTATCACATCCAAAAAGAAATCCCAAGTGGGCTCGACCCCATATATTCCAGACTCCTATGTGGAAATTTTCTCCCAGTAAGTTTCCCACCAATGTTTGACATGTGGGAGAGCCTTAAGGAGTGTGAAGGTGATCTTTTCCCCGTCAAAAAAATTATGAACAGAGAAATAACCTTCTAGCATATTTAACCATTTTTCTAGGGAATCCGCATCTATCTGTCCTTCAAATATGGGAATATCAAAATTAACTTGTACTTTTAAAGATGAGGTTCCTCCAAAGTGGTCTCTTGATGAATGCACACCTATTTTTATCGACAAGAGTTTAAGGATGTGGGAAAAATTCTCCATCATTTCGTCCCTTTGTCACGTGATGGCTTTCTCAAGTAACAGATTACAAGAATCCTTTGCTCCATCGTTTTTCTTTTCTTCGGACATGGAGGGTTTCTTGGGTGTGTGAGAGAAATTTTCCTCAAGAGAGACAAGCTAGAGATCCAACTTGCAATAGCTGGACCTTGTCGGGGACATGCACTAAAAAACGATCAAGAGAAGCTTGCTCTGATACCACTGATCCAGATTATTTTCAACACAAATGAGAGCGGAGATATAATAAAGAAATGTACATAGATATCTCATATATCCAATAATATAACATAAATGTATCAGATATTCAACCATAAACACAAAGATACAGTAATACACAATTTTCTATTAATGAGAGAAAATGTACAAAGACTATAAAAATACATAGTGAAAGACTCGCTAGAATGGTGGCAGCTTATCTCTGAGAAAAGATGTGTCTGCTACTCACATTCACAAGAAGATGATATTACAATGAGGCTCCAAAGGCCTTTTTATCATAAATAAAATCCAAAACCTTAACCTCGAAAGATGAAAAGCCAACAATTTTGTGGACCCCATTTTTGGTAGTTTGGTGTATCAACTTCCCAGGCGTAACTTTGGCACACGATCTTTGTTTGGGGCACATGATAGCTCGTTGGAAAGGTATCGTCAAGGAGATTAATTTTGGGGGCTCCATGAGAGCCTTAAACTATCATTGAGAAGATCAATCCTGGAAAACCTTCATTTAGGCCCTCAAAATGGCCCCAGAAGTTAAAAACTGCTAAAAATAGTAAATTACCAAAATTGCCAGAAAATTGTAATGAGCCAGTTGGAAAAGGTGGGTGGCCACCGATATCCACCTGGATCAATCATCCTTCCTTAGGAAGAAATGATATCCATTGCGTTGAGTACCCAGAGGAGAGGGAAAAGTGTTTGTTGAATCTGCATCTTGATGGATTTTTTGCGTTGTTGGAGAAGTTGTGCTGCTTAGCTTGTTGAAGGTTGTCATGAACCTGTGGCTGGAAGGTTTGGAACTTTTGAACCACTCTGGATACATGATATGCCCGTGTGCATAAGGCATATTTACACTTTGATGCAATCTTGTTGACTTGCTTCTATTGGATACAAGGTACTTGGAATGAGGCTGTAGTGGTGTTCTTTTGTTCACGCTTTGAACAAACTATGAAGAAGTTGAAATTTGTAGTATGAGATACTACCTTGTGGCATTATTTAGGTGGGACAATAGTCAAAATTACCTCAGGTATCCTGTAGAGATGAGCCCCCAGAGTAACAATGACACTATGGGGTCGAGTCTCATAAATAGCATGACGCTTCCACATATATGGATGGCCCAAGAAAACATCACATAAATCCATATGGGAAACATCACATAATACCTCATCATTAAAGGGCTATATGTCGTATGAAAATTGACACTGCTAGTTGACACGAAGATCTCGTCCCTGGCGAAGTCACCCAATGTTGTATGGCTGTGGGTGTGGTGTTGTTTATAATCCCAATTGTTTGACGACCTTTGCTGAGATGAGGTTCTTTTGGCTTCTTTATCAATAATAACATGCAGTGGGGTCCCCTTCACCCACATCTGTGAATGAAAAAGGTGCACCCCCTCTTTAGAATCTGTTGGTTCTTCTGGTTGAATTGTTGCAGTCGTGACAATAGTAGTGGGGTCTGCGTCGATGATATGTCTTCTATCAGTATTTTTAGAATCAAAATCAAGCTTGGTATCCTTTTATTTTATCTTGGTCAACAATGACTGTTTTGAGAAAAAATCATCAGTGTTGTGCCAGGGGATTTTGTGGAAATCACACCATTTTCTAGTGTCCATCTTTTTGTGACCCTTCTTTTCCTATGGCTTGGACTGGTTTTTAGAATGCGTCTTGTTAGGGACATCTTTATCATACTTTGGTTGTTGCATATTTGCAGACCCAAACTCTCATTTGTTCTGGTGCTTAAACTTCTGCTCGATTTTAACAACATATCGATAAGCATAATCGAGTGATGAGATGTCCAGAAAATCCGTTTTAGTTTGGATGTATCTGTGTAGATCCCCATGGTATTTCAGAACCAAATGTCATTCGAAGTCTTTGATACCCAGCTTGGTGCACAAGGTATGGAAGGTATTGGTGAACTCCAGAACTGCTTGTCCCCTTTCTTTTCGTAGTGTTCTCCATCTCATGTACTGGTCCTCATAGTTGCCAATAGGGTAATACTGTTCATTTACCGCATCCACAAAAAAATAACAAGTGGGCTTGACCCCATATATTCCAGACTCATATGTGGAAATTTTCTCCCAGTAAATTTCCCACCAATGTTTGACATGGTGGAGAGCCTTAAGGAGTGCGAATGTGATCTTTTCCTTGTCGAAGAAATTATGAACATAGAAATAACCTTCTAGCATATTTAACCATTTTTCTAGGGCATCCGCATCTATCTGTCCTTTGAATATGGGAATATCAAAATTAACTTGTACCTTGAAAGGAGAGGTGCCTTCAAAATGGCCGATTGATGAAGGCGCATCTATTTTTATTGGCATGTGTTGAAGGATGTGAGAAAAATTCTCCATCATTTCGTCCCTCTCTCGCGTGAGAGCTTTCTCAAGAAACAGATTAATAGAATTGCCTGCTCTGTCATTTTTATTTTCTTCCGCCATGGAGGGTTTATTGGGTGTGCGAGAGAAATTATCCTCAAGAGAGAAAATCTCGAGACCCAACTTTCTATACTCGGACTTTGTCGGGGACATGAACTACAAAATGATCAAGAGAAACCTACTCTGATACCACTGATTTAGATTATTTTCGGCATGAAATGAGAGTGGAGATATAGTAAATAAATGTTTAGAGATATCTCAGATATCCAATAATATAACATAAATATATCAGAGGTGCAACCATAAACACATAGATATAGTGATACACAATTTTCTATTAATGAGTGAAAATGTACAAAGACTGTAAAAATATAGAGTGAAAGACTCGCTAGAATGGTGGCATCTTATCTTTGACAAGAGATGTGTCCACTACTCGCATTCGCAAGAAGATGATCTTACAATAAGGCTCCAAAGGCCTTTTTATCATAAAGAAAATACAAAACCCTAACCTCGGAAGATGAAAATCCAACAGTTTTGTGGACCCCATTTTGTGTAGTTTGGTGTATCAAAATCTCGGGGGCATAACTTTGGCATACAATCTATGTTTGGGGTGCATGATAGCTCATTGGAAAGGTATTATTGAGGCGATTCATTTTTTATGCTCAATGAGAACCTTTGGATATCATTGAGAAGATCGATCCTGGAAAACCTTCACTTAGGCCCTCAAAATGGCCCCGAAAGTTAAAAACTTCTAAAAATAGTAAATTACCAGAATCGCCAGAAATTGTTTTGATCCAGTTGGAAAAGGTGGGTGACCACCGATATCCACCTAGATCAATGCTCCCTCCTTAGGAAGAAATGGTATCCATTGTGTTGAGTGCCTTGAGTAGAGGGAAAAGCGTTTTTTGAATCTGTATCTTGATGAGATACTTGCCTTGTTGGAGAAGTTGCCCTGCTTAGCTTGTTGAAGGTTGTCATGAACCTGTGGCTGGAAGGGTTGGAAATTTTTAACTAGTCTGGCTACATGAGATGCCTGTGTGCAGAAAAACTATTTACACTTTGTTGCAATCTTTTTGACCTACTTCTGTTGGATAGAAGGTGCTTAGATTGAGGCTGCAGTGGTGTTCTTCTGTTAACGCTTTGAACAGACTGTGAAGAAGTTGAATTTTGTAGTATGATATACTACCTTGTAACACTGTTTAGGTGGGACAATAGTCATAATTACCTCTGGTATCCTGTAGAGATGACCCCCCAGAGTAATAATGACACTACGGGGTCGAGACTCATAAATAACATGACGCCTCCACATATATGGCTTTTCCAAGAGAACATCAGATAATACCTCGTCCTTGAAGGGCTAGATGATGTATGACAATCGACACTACTGGCTGACACAAAGATCTCATCCCTGGCGAAGCCACCCAATGTTGTATGGCTATGGGTGTGGTGTTGTCAACAATCCCAACTATTTGATGACCTCTACTGAGAAGAGGTTTTCCTGGCTTCCGCTATCAACAATAAAATGCAATGGGGTCCCCTTCACCCACATCTGTGAATGAAAAAAGTGCTTCCCATCTTCATAATTTGTTGGTTCTTCTGGTTGAATTGTTGTGGTCGCGACAATAGTAGTGGGGTGTGCATCGATGATCTATCTTCTATCAGCGTTTTCAAAATCAAAATCAGGGTTCGGATCCTTGTCTTTTATTTCAGCCACCAACGTATGTTCTGAGTGACATTCATCAGTGTTTTTCCAGGGGATTTTCTGGAAATCACACCATTTTCCAGTGTCCTTCTTCATCATTTCGTGACCCTTCTTTTCCTGTGGCTTGGATTGGTTTTCGGGATGTTCTTTCTTAGGGTCATCTTAATCACACTTTGGTTGTTGTGGATTTGCAGATGTGAACTCTCATTTGTTCTGGTGCTTAAAATTCTTCTCATTTTTAACAGCATATCGATAAGCATAATCGAGTGATGAGATGTCCAGAAAATCCATTTTAGTTTGGATGTATTTGTGTAGAGCCCCATTGTATTTCAGAACCAAATTTCATTCAAAGTCTTTGATACCCAGCTTGGTGTGAAAGGTATGGAAGGTACTGGTGAACTCTGGAAGTGCTTGGCCCCTTTCTTACTGCAGTGTGGTCCATCTCATGTACTGGTCCTCATAGTTGCCAACAGGATAATACTGTTCCTTTACCGCATCCACAAAAAAATATGAATTGTGCTTAGCCCCATATATTCTAGACTCCTCTATGGAATTTTTCTTCCAGTAAGTTTCCAATCAATGTTTGACATGGGGGAGATCCTTAAGGAGTGCAAAGGTGATCTTTTCCCTATCGAAGGAATTATGAACAAAGAAATAACCTTCTAGCAAATTTAACCATTTTTCTAGGGCATACACATCTATTTGTCCTTCAAATATGAGAATATCAAAATTAAATTGTACCTTGAAAGGCAAGGTGCCTCCAAAGTGGCTTCTTGATGAAGACATGCTTGTTTCTATTTACAGGCATTGAAGGATGTGGGAAAAATTCTCCATCATTTCATCTCTTTGTCACGTGAGATATTTCTCAAGCAATAGATTAATAGAATCGTCTTCTCTGTCATTTATCTTTTCTTCTACCACGGAGGGTTTCTTGGCTGTGCAAGAGAAATTTTTCTCAAGAGAGAAAAGATCGAGACCCAACTTTCTATACTTGGACCTCAATGGGGACATGCACTGAAAAATGATCAAGAGCAACCTGCTCTCATACCATTGATCCAAATTATTTTCGCCACGAAATGAGAGCAAAGATATAATCAAGAAACATACAAAGATATATTGGATATCCAATTATACAACATAAATGTATCATATATGAAACCATAAACACAGAGATACAGTAATGCAAAATTTTCTATTAATGAATGAAAATGTACAAAGATTGTAAAAATATAGAGTGAAAGACTCGCTAGAATGGTGGCATCTTATCTAGGAGAAGAGATGTGTCCGCTACTCGCATTCAAAAGAAGATGATATTATAATGAGGCTCCAAAGGAATTTTTATCATAAATAAAATCCAAAACCCTAACCTCGGAAGATGAAAAGCCAACAATTTTGTGGACCCCATTTTGGGTAGTTTGGTGTGTCAACTTCTCGAGGGCGTATCTTTGGCATGCGATCTTCGTTTTGGCTACACGATAACTCATTGAAAAGGTATCGTCGAGGAGATTCATTTTGGGGGCTCAATGACATTTTTTGAATATAATTGAAAAGCTCGATCCTGCAAAACCTTAATTTAGGCCCTCAAAATGGCCCTAGAAGTTAAAAACTCCTAAAAATAGTAAATTACCAAAATTGTCAGAAAATTGTTTTGAGCCAGTTGGAAAAGGTGGGTGGCCACTGATATCCACCTGGATCAATCCTCCCTCATTAGGAAGAAATGGTCTCTATTGCGTTGAGTGCCTGGGGGAGAGGGAAAAGTGTTTTCTGAATTTGCATCTTGATGAGTTTTCTACCTTGTTGGAGAAGTTGCGCTGCTTAGCTTGTTGAAGGTTGTCATGAACATGTGGCTGGAAGGGTTGGACCTTTTTAATCAGTCTTGCTACATGATATGCCTGTGTGAAAAAGGAATGTTTACACTTTGTTGCAATCTTGTCGACCTGCTTCTGTTGGATAGAAGGTGCTTGGATTGAGGTTGTAGTGATGTTCTTTTCTTCACGCTTTGATCAGACTGTGAAGAATCTGAATTTTGTAATATGAGATACTACCTTGTGTCACTGTTTAGGTGGGACAATAATCGGAATTACCTTTGGTATCCTGTAGAGATGACCTTCCAGAGTAACAATGACACTACAAGGTCGAGACTCATAAATATCATGGCGCTTCCACATATAAGGTTGGCCCAAGAGAACATCACAGACATCTAGAGGGGAAACATCACATAATAGCTCATCCTTGAAGGGCTGGATGCTGTATGAAAATCGACACTGCTCGCTAACACAAAGATATCATCCCTGACGAAGCGACCTGATGTTGTATGGCTATGGGTGTGGTGTTGTCGACAATCCTAACTATTTGATGACCTCTGCTGAGATGAGGTTATTTTGGCTTCCGCTATCAACAATAAAATGAAGCGGGGTCCCCTTCACCCACATCTTTGAATGAAAAAGGCACTCCCCCTCTTAAAAATCTATTGATTCTTCTAGTTGAATTGTTGGGGTTGCGGCAATAGCAATGGAGTCTGCATCAATGATATGTCTTCTATTAGTATTTTCATAGCCAAAATCAGGGTTCAACTCCTTGTATTTTATCTCGGCCACCAATGAATGTTTTGAGCGACATTCATCATTGTTGTGCCAGGGAATTTTGTGGAAATCACACCATTTTC
>JZKD02S1672823.1:216049-228054 GCA_000966675.3 Picea glauca
CTCATGAATGCAAGCACATAAATGAAATTTCCTGTAATATCATAGTGAATGCTTCACTGATCAAGAATCCAATAAACACAGGTTGTCAATGAATTTTTCATTAAACACCATTTCATCAGCGTAGGAAGGAAAAGAGTATGATAAGATAACTGACACAAAATCTGAATTCGAACTCACGATGAGCTTTGATAATCAAATGCTACATGAAGAGTTTCCTATTGGGATTACAATGAATACATGCATTTAAAACTGCCTCCGGTAGCTGTCACTCGAGCTTCAGAAACTCAATCCTCAACCTCTTGGACTCCACCTCCCTTGGTGTTTTCATTGATCTGCCTTTTATTACCTTTTTTCGATGATTTCGTGGCCTTTTATTAGGGATTGTGGCACTATAATATCACTACTTTACTACATTGTAATGTCGGTCCCTCCTTTATCAGCGTAGTATCCATATCATTTGCACTTGTTTGGACTTAATAAAAGGTTCTTTTCTGCACCTAAGTACAATATCAAAATCTCATAAAATCCTTTGCAACAGATCTTAGACATGCCTCTTTTACCGTCGTTTGACCAGGGTGCTATTATCGATCGATCTAAGATGAGGGTTTTGTAGCAATTTCAACACAATTCAAAACACATGTGCATGCATGAATAACTATTTTTCCTTTTGATGTGGGCTTGCGATCCTGTAGATATCCTCGGAACTGCAAATTCTACGATCATGCTATCACTAGCATTTTGATTTACTTCAATAAATATATCAAGACATCTCGTTTCAATTTGGAGTAATTTTTCTTCCTTGATATGAGTTCGTCGCCCCTTGTACTCTGATGTAATACTGAGTATTAGTTTTCTCTATCCACGGGAGAGACTCAAATACGAAACGTCTTGTCTTTCCTTCTTTGTTATCTTGTAATAGCTCACCCCATGAGCAAAGTTGTGGAAATGTTGTGTGGTTTAATATTGGCAATATTGCATCTCATTTTGACTCATTGCAATGCAAACATAGTTGTCTCAATCCATGCTTGGGTGGCATAATTTTCCATGATCTGGTGCACTATTTTTCTCTACGTGATGGCTTCCACTTTCCTTTTGGGTGCAAACCCTTACCATTTGTTGGAGGCTCAACATTAAAACATAATAATGCAAACAATTTTTCTTCATTCGCGAGCTGGTGTGTTCCTCATTTGCATGCGGATTGACATAATTTGGCACGCTCCATTGCGTGAGCAAAGACCATTTATGAAACCCTAATATTGTTTATTCTTTTCCATATGCTTCAACGTACCCATAAAATACTATTCTGGCATTTTTCATATGTTTCCAAATAAAAATAAAGAGCCTTAACTCATGGAGGGAGAGGAGTATACTGGGAGACTTCACCGAGTTGAAAAATTGAAAAATTGAAGTATGGGAGACTTCGAAAAATTTTGACAAGAAATTTGTAGGTTTTGACAAAGTTGACACAAAAATGGGCGAGAATAGCGAAGCTGGCAAAAATTTGGTGAAAGTTCAAAGATTTTGACAAGGTGAATTGTTGGTGCTAACATTAGATACAAAGCAGGATCTTTGATAGTCTGAATTCTTCCAAAAAGAAGGATCTCTGATAGTCTGAATTCTTCCTATTGAAGAATTATTTTGCTAACTATGTCTTTCCTATGCCACCTAATCCCACGATCCCCAAGATCTAACGATTACCACTTTGTTGTTGTTGCAATAGGACTGTATCTTAAACTGTATCTTAAAAAACTTTCATCTTCTTATTCAAACTTGTTGGATATTTTTCCACGTTCAATTCTTCCTTTTTCACCATTTTCCACAGACATGTTAAAACTCTAATCATAAGTTAGTTGGCTTAGTTGGTTTACCTAACTATTATACAATTACATGATAGTTATGGTCTTCTTGTATTATATATGTATGTCTATGTACATGATTATTTGAAGCATTGATGAATATAGAGTATGCCTTTTTTGCCAGTGTTTATTTCTTTGTTTATCATAGTTTTTTTATTGCTTCAGTTCTTTATATTATGTTTCTGCTGTTTTCTTCATTATAAATCTAACAATGGTATCAGAGCATTGTGATGCCTATGGCCTGTGAAGGAGTTCCTACTTAGAGGAGTGAGAGTTGTTGAGCCGCATGAGAACTGTGGATCATTTGGAAAAAGTAGAACTTAGAGTTTTCCAAAACCCTAGGCAGAGTAAGAAGTGATTGATGAGTGAAGGCGGTTATGCTCTAGTTGCATGCATGGGAAGAGGCAATTTGATAAGCGTGATAGAGGATATGTGTGTTCACTCCAAGTACAAGATGTAGAAATTTCAATACAAATAAAGTATTTCCTGTGATTCTCCTGATCTAACAATTACGCCACTGTTAAATATAGAATCGCTTCTAGTACTATTCTTGCAGAAAATTAAACCACGATCACAACCACAATCACAAAGTGAAATATCAAGAACACATAACATAGAAGTTTTTTCGGGAAAGTGTAAAGCTAAAAACCCCATTATCATATATTATGTATATCATGAATCATGAAACAATCTCATACAAAACTCTAATCCAATAGCTCTCAGTACAATACAATCGTCTCACACTGTCATACACAAATCAACAAATACATGTGCCAATTCATGTGTCCAAACAGCTTGCCTCCTCTGCACAATCTCTGCAATTCAAATTCTCACAATCGAATCATTCACGAATTGCCTAGTTTGCACATGCTCATAAGCATATCCACTGCATGTGTGACCAAATCACAACTGATAGCCAAACTGTCCCTTTCACATGTTATCTCAACTGGGTCTCCACTGGATCTGACATGCATGTAGTTAACCGTGGCAAATCTTCAGTTGCATGTGAGTTCACTGATTAACTGAACTCTCACTAGTGCTTGTTTAGTTACAACTAGCACAACTGATCTTAACTCACTTAACTACACTTATAATTCTGTTACAAATCCAACTCACTTAGTTATGAATGAAATAATAGATTAATATTTATTGTCTAATTTAATTAAGGGAAAAGTAAATTAGACACATGTTTTTTGTTGACTTTTCAACACTCCCTCTCAACAAGAAAGGGATTATCCTTCACCCCAATCCTATCTCTATGACATTCGAATTTTCTCCTACTGAGCGCCTTCGTTAGAATGTCTGCATCCTGATCTTTCGTAGGAATGTATTGAAGAAACATGATCTTCCGCTGCACACAATCTTTGAGATGATGATACCAGATATCTATATGCTTAGATCTGTCATGAAACAAAGGATTAATCGAGATTTTAATGCAACTCTGATTATCACAATAAATCACTATCAGATCTAAATGAGAACCAAACAAACCAACCAAGATCTTCCTCATCCAGATAGCCTCACATGTAGCTTGACTCGCTGCCATGTATTCCACTTCCGCTGAACTAAGTGCCACGGATCTCTGTTTTCTATTATACCAAGAAACAACTGTATATCCGATACTAAAGATCCCCCCTGATGTGCTCTTTCTGTCCGTTGGGCTTCCCGCCCAATTTGCATCCGTGAAGCCATGCAACTTCACCTCATTTGTCTGTCTGTACCATAATCCATACTCAGATGTGCCCTTTAGATATCTTAGGACATGCTTACCTACCTTCCAAAAGAGTTTGGTAGGCTTAACCATCGCTTGACTTAGCTGGTTAACCACATAGCAAATGTTTGGTCTCTTGTTCACTAAATACATTAGTGAACCTACTAATTTTCAATAGATAGTAGCATCCACTACTTCTCCAGAAGTAGCATCCTCTTTCTTCCAGTTTCCTGGAAGAGGAGTATCCATGGGTTTTCAACCCTCCATGTGAAACTTACCGAGTATCTCCCTTGCATAGTTTCCTTGAGACACAAAAAGTTCACCATCTCGTTGCCATATTTCCAAACCAAGGAAATAATGAAGAAGGCCCAAATCCTTCATCTCAAACTCCTTTGCAAGGTCATCCTTGCATGAGTGTATCAGTTGCTCATCACCAGTCAGTATTAAATCATCAACATAAAGCACAATGATTAAAAGCTTACCCTCCACCACAATTTGGTATAGGTTTGCATTTGCTTCACTTTTGGTGAAGCCCAATCTGGTGAAATAGTTGTCTATCCGAGTGTACCAAGCATGGGGTGATTGCTTCAGCCCATACAATGTTCTCTTTAGTCTGCACACATGCAACTCTCTATCAATGGTCTCAAAACCTTCTGGCTGTTCAATGTACACTTCTTCCTCAATGATCTCATTGAGGAACATAGTTTTTACATCCATCTGATGATTGCGCTAGCCCATCTGCACTGAGAGTGAAAGGATGGATCTTATGGAAGAGTACCTTGCGATAGGTGAAAAGGTCTCATCATAATCTATCCCCTCGATCTATGAGAAACCCCGGGCCACAAACCTGGCCTTGTATTTCTCCACACTCTCATCAACAACTTGCTTTACCTTGTAGATCCATCTCGAACCTACTATTGATTTATCAATTGATCTTGGGACAATTTCCCATGCACTGTTTTTGACAATGGAGTCATACTCCTCTACCATAGAATCAACCCAAATGGGGTCCTTCACTGCTTCTTGAAAGGAATATGGTTCAGTCACAATACATTTGCTCATGAGAGCCATATATCCAGGAAATTGATCAGGAGACTGTCTCTGTCTATGCTATGAAGTAGGGGCTCCTACATTCTGTGCAGGATCTAGTCTCAATCTGTCAGCTTCCATGGTGTGCTTTCTACCATTTTTGATGGATGGATTTGCTTGAGTGGTTTCCTCCACTCCATGAACCTCCTCATGTGGTTGATCCACATCTTTAGAATCATCCTTGGGAACCAGCAGTTCCTCTTCTGCATGCAAGTCTAGCTCCCTCTCAAGTGACAACCACATGGCTTTCCCCTCATTGAATTTTATATACCATCGCATAGCAGTCATCTTACTGTTCGACAAATACACACGATAATTATGGGGTGTTTTTTTGTACCCTAAAAATATCCCAACTTCAGCAGTCGGTTCTAGCTTCTTCCTGGAATCCTTGGTCACATGCACATAAACAAATGAGCCAAAAATTTTAAAATGAGAAACACCTGGTTTCTTACCAGTAAAAGCTTCTTTAGGTGTACTCATGCCAAGTACTCTATGGGGACAACGGTTCTACACATAAACTGCAATATTGCATGCTTTTGCCCATAAATGCATTGGTAGGCCCTGATCATGCAACATCGCTCATGCTGCACCCATGATCATTCTGTTCTTTGTCTCCATGACCCCATTTTGCTGTGGGTTATGAGGCGCTATGATTTCTCTTCAAATTCCTTCTCTACTGCAGAAGTCTTTGAATTCATTAGAGATGTATTCTCCACCATTATCACTCCTTAGAGCCTTCACTTGCTTCCCCGACTCTTTCTCCAACAATGCTTTAAACTCACAGAACTTTGAGAATGTTTGATCCTTCTTCTGCATGAAGAATATCCAGAATTTATGAGAAAAGTCATCAACAAAAATAACATAATACCTATGTTTTGCTGTTGAAGCAACCAAGAATGGTCCACACATATCCATGTGAATTCTCTCCAGGATCACCAAAGCACAGTTCTCCTTTTCATGAAAGATGGACTTTACATACTTCCCCAGGGTGCACCCCTTGCACTGATCCAATTGAGCAAGTGTTCCCATTGGAAGTCTAGTAGATAATTGCTCCATGATCTTCAAGGCTCCATGATGAATATGGCCCAATCTCCTATGCCATAATTCACCCTCATCTCGGATCACCACTTTTTCTGCCTTGCCTATCATGGCATCGCAACCATCTAGCTCCAACATGTAGATATTCTTAACTCGAATCCCTATCTTCTTGACTTGATCCATTGATTTGTGTCACAGGTAGGCTTTACCATTGCTAAAAACAACATCATAGCCTCTGTCCTCCAACATTGTGACTGAGACCAAGTTTTTCTTCAGACCTGGAACATGCATAACATTTTTCAATTGAAATGGTTTACCTGACTCCCTCTGAAAGGTAATGGTACCAATACCAGTTGCACTGTATCATCCATCATCTCCCATATCTATATGTATTCTAAGATCTTTCTCCTCCAAGTCAATGAAAAAATCTTTATCTCCCGTCATGTGGAAGGAAGCACCACTATTGAAATACCATATTGACCCCGATGCACTTGAAGCCATGAATGTGATCAAAGCGAAGTCAAGCTCAAATTGTGAGACAAGAGCCTCACCAGTTCCAGATCCAACAACCATCTTGTTCTTATTCTTTTGTGGACAATTAGTAGCGAGATGCCCATGTTCGTGACAGTGAAAACACTTCACTTTGGATAGCTCCAGCTTCTTGACTTTATACTCGGATTTCGGATGGAATTTATTCCCTTTCCCTTTTCTTTCCTTGGCCATCAAAGCACAATCCTCTTCATCATCATGCTTTGATGAATATCCATCTCTGGTGTTTCTCCTAAACTTCTCTTACACTAGATCTGACCATAGTTGTTCCCAATCCGGTAATTTTTCCCTTCCATTGACATAGTCTTGATAACTGTGCCAACTCCTGAGAATCCCTAGGAGCACCAAGCTCACCAAATCATCAGCAATGACTATTATTCCCACACTTCCAAGCTCATCCCGACATTGGACAAACTTCGTGAGATATTTTGGAATGGTGTCACCTTTCTCCATCTTGATCTTCCTGAGTTTATCTTTGAGCGCCAACTTCCTATGGTCGCTACTGTTTTGGAACAGATCCGTCAAAACCTTCCACATTGCATGTGGTGTGGTTTTCCCATGGATACTTGAGACAATGTGGTCTCGTCCTCCCTCCAACAAAATCCTCCTCTCCTTTTCCACTTTCTTTTTCCATGCATCAAGATTTGCAGTGTTTGTTGCATTTGGCTTATGAACATTGTTTTCAATGTAACCCTTCAAGCCATTGTCTTCGAGTACTACTTCCATCTTGTTTTTCCAAGCAATGTAGTTGGAGCTGCCCTCAAGGGCACACTCCAACCTAAAGCCATTGAAAGACATTTTCAATCTTGAATCAAGTGTCGCACCAAGAAAATCTTGCATATTCGAATGTTATCCAACCCAAAAAACTCAACTACTGCAATCCCTCTTCCCTGGGAGGTTCGCATCCCTCCTGAGAGTAGCCTGAGGGAAGTTTGCACCCTACTTGTGTGCATCCTATGAACTTGCTTGGGAAGTTTGCACCCTGGCTCACTGTAGGGTGAGGGGAGTTCGCACCCTGCCTGTGTATAGCCTATGAACTTGCCTAGGAAGTTCACACCCTGCTTCACTGTAGGGTGAGGGGAGTTTGCACTTCTCCCTTAAGAAGCCTACCAGGAAGTTCTCACCCTGCCTTTGTCTAGGGTGCGAGAATTTATGCTTAGAGAAATGAGCATAGTCTACAGTACTAAAGTTCGCACCCTGCTAGAGACGGGACTTGGAAGAATGAAACAATGTTTGCACCTCACTTACGTAGCTCTGTGGCCTTCGTGGCTCTGATACCATGTAGAAATTTCAATACAAATTAAGTATTTCCTGCAATTCTCCTGATCTAACAATTACACCACTATTAAATACATAATCACTTCTACCACTATTCTTGTGGAAAACTAAACCACGATCACAACCACAATCACAAAGTGAAATATCAAGAACACATAACATAGAAGCTTTTTCAAGAAAGCGTAAATCTAAAAACCCCACTATCATATATTATGTATATCATGAATCATGAAACAATCTCATAAAAAACTCTAATCCAAGAGCTCTCAATACAATACAATTGTCTCACACTGCCATACACAAATCAACAAATACATGTGTCAATTCCTGTGTCCAGACAACTTGCCTCCTCTGCACAATCTCTACAATTCAAATTCTCACAATCGAATTATTCACGAATTTCCTAGTTTGCACATGCTTATAAGCATATCCACTACATGTGTGATCAAATCACAACTGATAGCCAAACTGTCCCTTTAATCTGTTATCTCAACTGGGTCTCCACTAGATCTGACATGCATGTAGTTAATCGTGGAGAATCTTCAGTTTCATGTGAGTTCACTAATTAACTGAACTCTCATTAGTGCATGTTTAGTTACAACTAGCATAATTGATCTTAACTCACTTAACTACACTTATAATTCTGTTACAAATCCAACTCACTCAGTTATGAATGAAATAATAGATTAATATTTATTGTCTGATTTAACTAAGGGAAAAGTAAATTAGACACATGTTTCTTGTTGACTTTTCAACACAAGAGAGAAAGCCATCACGAGTTCCTGCTTGAAGAGGCAGAGAAAAAAAAAAGTGCAGAGGCCCTGCCATAGCCATCGCGAGTTGTTTGAAGAGGAAGAAAAAAAGTGCAGAGGCACTTCCATCGCTTGCTTGTCCGACCCACGCAAAGAAAGAAATTGTTCGAGCCTATCCAACCAAAGGCTTTTGACTCGCACAGAGAAAAACAATAGTCTACATTTCCAGAGCTGTTGTTGTATTTGCTTGTGTAGAGGAAGAGCAAGAAAGCTGCCAAACATTGTTTGTAAATTTCAAACCCTAGTGGAGACCACATTGTTCTTTATGAAGAAGTTTATGATCATTGGGATTGTGATGGATAAATTTTGAAGAGAGGGCATGCTTGGGGATACAAATATCAATTTTTGCATGAATAAGAGAGAGATGGAGTGCGCACCTAGGATGATATTTATTTTTTAGCATTTGATGATGAAAACAGAGCAGCAACAGTTGCGTACGGATTAGAAATCCAAATGATGAGTTGATGCATTTCTTTTACTCTATTTTTTTGGGCTACCTGTCAATTCAGTCACTGGATATATTTTTATTATAGTAGAAGTTTTATTATGTAAATTTTTTTGAAGGAGTCGATGGAATTTATAACCATGATCCATGCCATGTTTTTCCCTTCAAAGCTTACATAAAAAGGAAGAGTCAATGACAATCGAGTCCCAGAAGGAAAGGAGGATATCAAATTACTCTCAACATTGACCGCACCAGTCTATGTATGATTCTGAGTTTCTGTTTTGGCATCACGCTCACTTAGATTTTCCACGAATCCTGGTGAATAACCATAGTCTTTAAGAAGTTCGAGATCGTACAACCGCATGTTTAGGCAACAACATGTCGATATCTCATCAGGCGAAATGAATGATAGAATGAAAAAAATGGATTCCTATGATATGTTATCGAGGGTTGTAAAAGGAGAAGAATTTAGATCATTTGAGATTTTTTTCTTCTGCGTTAGGGGGAGAAATTTGGGTTTTCTTACCTGGAGTTTTTGGCTTATGAGGTCGCAGGTTCAATCCACCAGAGTCGACATTGGTTGATATTTGAGAAGCTCTACCAAGGAACATTCTAGGTGAGCCTGAGTCGTCCTACTCCATTTTTCTCAAACCAGGATAGTATCGTCTGTAGAGAGGTTTTGCCTGTAAAACAATTTTGAATGGTTGTTGTAAAACCGCTAACGAATTGAATTTCACCAACTGGTTGTACTACCTCCTCGAAGTTATAAGGATGTTGTAAAACAAAAAAAAAGGGGGTCCACAAATGGGTCTTTTTTAGGATCTTTGTGTGCATCTAAGTCATTGGTTATCTCTCTTTCATATTTTGCATAATGGCGAGAATTGAAGAATTATTTACAATATTGCACACATTAATTAGCTTAACTACAGAATCTACAATTGCAATAAACAAGTGCACCCTCAGTACAGTGATTACTTGTTTACAAGTAACGCACAAGAAGATTGATATGTTCAAACATCAAAACAAGTTGTTGTTTGATGAGTTAAGTTTGCTTCGACACCAACAATGTGATTTCAACAACCAAAATGACATGGATGAAAATAATTAAGACATTCAGTTGACTAGTGATGACTGTCATAAACATGAAGATGAGTTGGATAAAGTCCCTATGACAGAAAAAGTTGTGGATGAATGTGGCAAAGAAATTAGAATTGTTCAACCATGGGAAGAATTATGATTTAAACGAAATCGATATGGACTAGGATATGAAAATGATGCTAACAACCTTTTTCATTTTCCTAATTATTCCAAACCTGTTTGCTTTGTGAGTGGAGGATTTTTGAATGATAATAAGATGACAGAGCTTGAGGATATTGGTAAGGAACAGGTACAGGATATTGTTGATGATGTGGTTACAAATATTCCAGATCATGATAATCAGTTGGATAAAGAATCCATACAGTGAAAACACTGTCATCGGTTTGGCCATGATAAGTCAAACTGTTTTGATCTTCACCCATGTAGATTTTGTGGGAAGAAAAGTCACCCCTCAGTAATGTGTCAAAAGTGAAACATATTCATTTTGAATGGTTAGGGAATTGGCATTGGCATTTGAAACATATTCATTTATGATGGTTAGGGAATTGGCATTGGCGTTTGAAAGCCAATTTATTGGAGCATTCTTATCAACAGATTTATACACAAGTACAACCGTACTTGATTGGAGATATTTCCACAGTTGATGGACATGAATGTTTTTCAAGATTTGATGATTTAGGGTATGATTGTGACCCAGTTGATGTAGTCTTTTGAGTTGAAGATCGAGTCTTCAGACTCTGCCATAAGACAATTTGATGTGTTGGATCTCTTCTTGGCCATACTTGCAAATGATGGTCAAGGGAATTGGAACCACTTGTCTCTGACAGGGGGGAAATCTAGTTGAGTCAGGTTCCAAGTTTGATTTAGAGCCTATGAACAGATGATCAAGCATGCAACCTAGTTCTTGGTATGAAGTCTTGTTCCTGAACATATTGTTGTTGATATGGTTTGTGGTCAGCTTAAAACCACCAATTGAGCAGAAGACATGAAGTTTTTCTTGTTACATTTTCAGATTTTTGAGCCTTGAGCTCTTGTTAGTTTATGGTCAACTTAAAACCATGCCATTTAGTAGAAGAAATCAACTTCTGCTAGACATTGGGTTTTTGGTCATCTCGAAACCACCAAATCAGTTTGTGGTCACCCTTAAACCACCAATTTAGTAGAAGACATCAACTTCTGCTATTTTTTCAGAGTTCAGAGAGCATCTTCAATCAACCCTTTGAATATTCTCTTGACACATGTGATTGTCAAGTAGTGGCAGTTTTTCAGGCAAGAACAAACTTATGATTAAGGAGGGATGTTAAAAATATAATCATAAGTTAGTTGGTTTAGTTGGTTTACCTAACTATTATACAGTTACATGACAGTTATGGTCTTCTTGTATTATATATGTACGTCTATGTACATGATTATTTGAAGCATTGATGAATATAGAGTATGCCTTTTCTGCCAGTGTTTATTTATCTATGTTCATCATGGTTTCTTGATTTCTTTAGTTCTTTATATTGTGTTTATGTTGTTTTCTTCATTATGAATCTAACAAGACATTGAACAAGCTTATCTAGCATCAACTCCAACTCGTCACTAGTTATTCAAAATAAAATAGATAGAGCCAGTGAGAAACAAAAGTCTACGTCTATTTATCTAACATAAAATACTACCATATTGAGAGGGAATGTTTAGGTTCTCATCCATTGCATGCCTCCAACTCGAAACCAATGTTGTCTGCCACACGAGAAAGTGCATTTCTCCATTTTTCAATAGTAGTGGAGTCGTATTGCAATTTCTTTTTATGGGTTTGAGGATCATAAGTTTTCTTCTT
This sequence comes from Picea glauca, assembly GCA_000966675.3. Classification (NCBI taxonomy): domain Eukaryota; kingdom Viridiplantae; phylum Streptophyta; class Pinopsida; order Pinales; family Pinaceae; genus Picea; species Picea glauca. The sequence goes on from JZKD02S1672823.1 coordinate 227,748, forward strand.
TGCTAGTTGTTGTAGGGATTGAGCATAAATTCCATCCTTGCTCATTTAGGCACCAATTAGATTCAACGTATCACAATTGGTACATGGACATGTACCGAGGTAGTTCTAATAGACGATTTTATTTGACTAACAATAACCACATTAATTAGCACAATAATAATGTTTTTTTCTATAATATGTGCTAAATATATGCCTATCCACATATATAGACACATTAATATTATTAATGTGGTTGTTGCTAGTTAAGGTGGGTGTATAAAGATTTCTTCAAATAATTAATATCATAATATTACATATTTTTAATATA
>JZKD02S1672823.1:264542-280417 GCA_000966675.3 Picea glauca
CGAAAGTGTTTAAAATAGGTTCCTCTAGAGGCTTTCGTTGTCTGTCTTTCATCGTCCGTCCTAACCCAATAAGAACTTTCCATATGTTTAATGATTGACCACTAACCCAATAAGAACTTGCCATATGTTTAATGATTGACCAATACAAACTTGTCATATGTTTAATAATTGACCAATATTTTCTTTCCAGGTGTTTTCTCTTTCATTGACTCCAAATTCCACTATCTAATAGGCTACAGCTTCCCACGTTTCTTCTTCCCTTTGCTTCGACTCTCTCCGGGATGAATTGAAATACAAGTATGGGGTTATTGATTATTCACCTGATAACAGTGTAACTGAAATACAACTTTAGGGTTATTTCTTATTCACCTGATAACAGTGCCAGGACGAGTGAGAGTAGCAGTAAGATTGCTCCTTATGAATCGAGAGGAGCTTGTTTCAGAGGCAGATTTTGCAGATTGAGTGGACCTTTAGCGAGAGACTTGCTGACATCATTATTTTCATATCAGTTTGTCAAATTTGATAATTCAGAGCTGTTAATTTTTGGCTTATGTTATTGAAGATCTATTATTTTGTAGCCACAAAAGAGGTGACTCCTCCCATCAGGTCCAAATTGTCATTGTCACGTCAGAATTCCCAAATCCGCCAAACAGTGCCAGGACTAACTAAAAACCCTGGCCTTCATCTGGCGATAAGTTAGTTAAATGTTCCACTGTAAATTTTCTTGCTACATTCATATTCATTAATTTCTTGAGCTCCAATAAATCGAAATAGTTCTAAACAATTAAAAAAAAAAAAATTGAATCCCTTTTGCCAAACTTTAAACCAATCCCTACCTTAGACTTTTGCCAAACTTTAAACCAATCCCATTCTGGCTTTCATATCTGGTGGCAAGATCGGCCCATGGCGGTGCCTGGGTTGATAGCAACTAAATTCAAGCCCTTATCCTTGGAAAAATCCCAAGCTGCCTTTTCAATGAATGTTTTTGGAACTATATACCAAATCTGCTTTCAATCGTGCGAGTAAAAAATGGTGAAAAACTCCAAATCGTGGCCCTCCATCTCTCAAACAATGAAATCCTCCATCGGTCTGTCACGCAGGTTGGTAAGGAGGAAAAATGCAAACTCCGCTTGCGGCTCCAACCTCCAGTTCTCTCCACCGCTTGTAACCATCACTCCGTTCTCATTCGTCTCCGCAAAGCCCAACGACTGTAATGATGTAGGCACATGGGTGTCCTTTCTGGTCATTTTTTTCACTAGTTCGAGCTATATCAGGCCAAGCGGAGAACTTAATGTCCATTGTTTTTATTCTTCTCAGGAAACCTCTCTCCATCACAACTTCATGATGTTTAAGGATCGAGTCTCACGCACTCTAAAAAATGTGTATTATAGAACAATTTCCTAGCACCGAGCTAAATTTTAGGTCATTACGTGCATAGACTTCCATGTCTCTGAAAACTTGGAAGTGTACTCACTAGCACAGCCACTCAAAACTGTGGTTGATGAATGCCGAAAGGTGCGGATAGAAAATGAAAGGCACAGCCAGAAAATTAAACACACAATCAGAAAACGAGTTTTTACAGTCAGCGTGTTAAATCTAAAGTTTATTCATTTAAACGTGGCAATCATATAGTGCTACATTAATTTCTTAATATGATTAGGTAAATGTTAAAATGTAAACAGGGTAACTGATGCATTTACAAATACAAGGAAGTTATGAAGAGGAAATCACATTCATTGATTTGGGAGGACGACTAAGAATATGCTAGCATCTTCAATTGTTAGCCATCAAATTAGAATTTTAAATTAAAAGGTGATTAATTGTGCTCATTGTCAATAGGTGTAATCCTCCAAGGAGCATTAACCACCATAACATTGGTGCCACAGAATCTAATGCCACTTTTTCTTTACTTTATTAAAGATTTTGAAATTGTATTTAGAATTTGGTATCAGTGAACTTTGAAATTCCGTGAGTGGATGTCAATAATAATAACAATCGTGAACACTAAGATGGATGAAATATTTGATTCTTCTACATATAACTTAAATTTATTAGATATAACAATTAGTGTTTGAGTTTCCACTTCCGAGATTAATTTATAAATCCGTTTCTTATGATATTTAATGAAAATAGCAAAAATTCTCTTCATATCTGAAGAGAGTTTTATAGAAGTGTGTAATAAAATCTTACTATTGTTTGGTGGAGGTTAAAAAAGTTTACTTTCTTGGAGATAATTTTCATAATATTTTATTGTTTGGTGGAGGTTATTAAAACTTTATTTTTTGGAGACAATTTTCAATTTGGATAGCCTAACTATTGGCCTTTTATATTTCCCTTCAATGTCCATAATTTATGCATGGCTAAATAATATATGATTAGTATTATTTTAAACATATTATTTTAAAGCATTGATAATATAGTGAGAGAATAATTGTTTTGGTGAAACAAAGTATTGTAGACAAGGAATTTAGCCATAAAAAATTACAAATTTGATAATTAAAATTTGAAATTTAAAGTATTCTCATATTATAAATGAATTTATTAATGTCCATTTTCATGGAAATAACAATTTAAACATTTTAAATTTGAAAATTGATTTTTTCTAAAAAGTAAATAGAATAAAAAAATATTCAGAAATGTAGCCTCATTTGCTACATACAAAATTAGACTTAGCTTATAATATAAGTGTTATCATTGCTCCATTAATGTTTAATTTATTGTAGGGACATGTTATGCTTTTGTGGATTACACATGTGCAAGGAAGTTCTTTAATGTTAAGGATGGTGGGTTTCTTAGGAGAAGGACTGATTTCATGGTTTTAATATGTCTCTCTAAAGGGGAGGATTTCATAGCTTTGAAGCATATTTACAAGGAAGTATTTTATTGTAGGATTTTATAGCTCTCAAGCATCACAATTCAGAGAGGGTGTCTTTTATATTAGATGGTGCCTTTTATATTCGATGGGGCTCCACTCGAGGTGTTTATTGCCTATTGATTCAAGGATGGGGGATTGCTTAGTAGAAGGGATGGTTTTATAGTTCTAACATATTTTTTCAAAAAGATAATTTTATCCTAGAAATTGCATGATTGTTTAAAATGTTTTGTGAAATATATTTTGTGAGATATGGGATGAAGATGGACCTTGCGAAGTATTCATTCTCCATTCAAAAACAAAATATCTTTAAATAATGTTATCAACCACTTCACTTCGGTGTTTCCTTTCCCTTGCTTTGGAGGTATGCTAGTTTAATTTAAATTATAATTTTTGTGAGACCCTATGGTCATGTTCCTCTCTTCGTCTGCATTACATATATATATTATATGAACATTACATGATCATTTTCCATGGACGTAACCCTCATAACCCTCACGCACACCCTAGAACCCTCGACCAACAATACATACCCTTGCAAGGAGTTCTTTGCTTGGATGCTACCGTGATTGGAAAAAAAAAACCCTCTAAGGATAATCCGTACTTCTGCCTCCCTAACCTGGTAAGAAAACACTAGGTATCCATTTTTATAGATTGGTTTGAAGAGGGAAGATACCAGAGCGGGTCTATAGAGGTCGACGACCGGTTGACCAAGTTCAAAGAGAGCCGAACTACAGATTTGTGTAAGGAGCGGCCGATCATGAACAATGGTTGTCTTCAAGCCTCTGCAGAAATCTTGAGCGATAAGGTCGATGAGCAAAGGTGCTACTCACACCAGGTCATCTCCCTCAAGCCAATACTGCACCTAAACACTCTCTCTCTCACACACCTCCACGTACAAACGAACAAGGTAACTAGGTAAATGATGAATGGATAGGAAAGTTTAGGGTAAAAATCTTGTTAATATTTAGTATGAGAAACGTGTTTCCTACCCACCCCGTATATTTGACTTGAATTTCTAAATTTCCATTATAATGCTTTTTTATTATCTTTTAATTATTTAAAAAAATCTATACAATACATATATATACAATAATACATATATTTTTTTTTTTAAAAGATAGTACCTGCTATATTAAGTTATCAGAGAAACATTGACAAAATACACAGAGATGTAGTTCTAAGCCACCAAAAATGCTACTGTTTTACCGGAAACCAATATAGTTTGGAAAACTGTTTTGCCTTCTGTCCTGCCCGAAGGAAACCAGGATAGATGGCCATAGGTCAAGTTTACATGTAGCAACAACATGATTAAACATAAAACAAACTAGCATAGGAGAACCTAGATACCCGGAGACCTGTCGCCCTTGCCTGTCTACCACGTGGACCTGGCTGGGATGGCGAATGGCTGCGCACAGAATGGACATTTCTTCTTTGCTGGAGTGTTGGAGTACACGTCAAGGAGCATGTCCATACGCTATCCCATGAGAAGGGCTCTGTGCTCCTGGTCTGCCATGTGGCCTTGGAGTTCGAACACCAGAGCTAGATGCTCTGCACGGAGAAAAGGACCATGCAAGTCATGATTACCTGCGTCGTCGAAGATTTTGTTCCCCACTTCCACGTTCATCCCAACTCTAGCCTCGATCTCAGTCAGTCTTGCATCGACTGCTTCCTCCTTCATCCTTGGTCTAGTCTCGTCCACATTCCCTTCGGCGTAAGCCTTGTTCCGAGCCTCGTCCTCGATCGTTGCCTTCTCAGCATGGCTAGTGGGGTTGTAGTCACCCGTCCACGGTATCTCTTCACCGATACACACAGGGAATTCGTATGCCATCTCATCTTTAGGACCGCTACCATCCTGTAAGTCTGGCGCCATGGCTTGGGGTTCCAGGGTGGTCACTAATTCCTCTAGGAATGGCATTTCATCAACATAGCAGGTTGGAAACTCGTCCTCGGTGCCTCCCTCCAGACTACTTCCAGGCTCAATTGCCATGGTATGTCTGCTACGCTCTGTCTCTGTCTCAGCAATAATGGCATGCAGAGCCAATTGGTCAACGCGTGCCCTCTTCCGGAGAATGGAAGTCACCATCGTCAGAGCGTGCTCTAGGTTTTTCTTCCTTTGCTTTTGGTCTTTGTGGGTGTACTAGGCCGAGCCATGACAAGGCCTACCTCGCTTCCTGGTCATTATTGTTGAGGGGTGGATAAAAATGCAGAGAGAATGCAGTGAAACGAAAGTGAGCCAAGACGATAAGGAACCAGAGCTGCACCAGAGCTCCCAACCGACGAGGAGGTCCAAAACAAGAGCGAACCAGCTCTGTCCAGGCGCTCGAAATTTTGAATTACCAAATGACGGATTCACTTGGCTATCCATAAACCCTGTCATGTTGAGTGCGGTCTGAGCGAGAGATTTTGGGTGAGGGAGGAGTCCCTCCTCCGTATAGCGGCTGTAATGGCCATCTACCATCGTAAATGCGAAGAGGATGGGTGGTGGCCATCAGCATTAATGCTATGGCTCGATGCTGAGCCATGTGGCGAGGCATCGCCGCGTGTCACCCCATCCGGGGAATATACAATATGTATTGTTATTTATTAATTAATTAAGTAATTTATTTACGAGACTAAATTTTATTAAAATAAATTTTTATTTTATTTTAATTAAATATTTAAATTATATATATATATATATATATATATATATATATATATATAAAGGGATTAATATATATTTGTTAAAGGGTTTATATATATGTAATTTATTCATAAGAATTATAATTATATTTTAATGGAAGAATGATTAACTAATTAATGTTGATTAATTAATTAAAGATAATTGATCTATGTATATTAATTCTAATGATTAATAAATTGATTATTTATGAGATTAAGGGGATTATAATTAATATTATAAGGGTGATTAATATGAGTGTTTCATATTGATACAGGGAAGTGTTAGATGCTTGATTAAACATGTAAGTTATAATAATTAGCGAGTACGATGTCAGACAAACATAGCTAGAAAAGTGAGAGAGTTGTTAGGACACATGTGCCAAGCTATCAAGCATAGAGGCTTTCAACCCTGACCTTTAGCTACTTACCTTATGTGACTAATGTTTGTTTACAAACAAATATAAATATACTTATGCCTAACCCTACGTTTGCAGGTATAAGTTTGAGTAAAACGTTGAATGCCTTAACCCTTTTCTAATAGTCTTTTGGTTGGATGTAGGTCCATTTATTCAAGATGGTTAGGACTTAGGGAAATTGAGGTCGGGGGGCATCATCACAAGGACCACCAACACTGACACTACCATCGCCATCACCTGAACTAAATCTCATATTGCGCTCATTAGAGGCTATTAATAAGACAATAAAAGGACACCAATCAAATGAGGTGGAAGTTGAGCCCCCACCATCCAGAGAGGGTAAACATGAAGGGTCGAGGGAATCAAAGAGAGGACATCCATCGGAGGACATCACCAGAGAATAACAGAAAATTAAACTCCCAGATTTGTCAGGGGTCGTGCAAGTGAATGTGGAAAGGCAATTGGTTGGAAGGAATGACGAGATGTTTTGTCTTGAGAGAATATGATTCCACATCAAAGGAGAATATAATGATCTTTCAGTTGAGAGACAATGCTTCAAACTAGTGGGGTAATCTGGAGAGGAAGTTGCACCTTACTCCAGACACTGTCTCTTGGGAGATTTTTGAGGAAAGGTTCCAGAAAAAATATTTGTTGGCTTACTACAAAGAACAACAAGTAGAAACATTTCATGCTCTAATTCAGGGAAATCGAATGGACTTTTTTAAGAAGCAGTGGTCGACCATCAACCATGCCAATATTATCTCTTCAGGAAAGATGTAAGGGTGGTCGACCCTTGACCATGCCAAGCTTATATCTTCACGGGTGGTTGATCATCAACCGCGCCAAGTCGATCTGTTCAAGAAAGGATGGTTGGCCATTAAAATGAGTTAGATTTATTGGAATAAGTAAGTGACATGGCTTATCATTTGCAATTTCATAAGACAATAATTTGAGCAGGGTTTCCCTGGGTGTATAAGACTACCCAATCAACCTTCAACACTAAACAAGCTTGTGATAAATTCAAGCTTTCTATAAATATAGGTAGAATATATATGTTTTTAAAAGTTTAAATGTATAAGCTATGTTGCATTGAGATTCTAAAACATATATTATAACAATCTATTTGATGTTAAAGCTTGCCCTTTCTTCGAGTGAAATCAATACAGATTGAAAATCAATTGTTTGTAGCTTGACACACACTAAAAAAAACCCAAAATAGCTTTAGGATGCACGGCTATGCAATGCATGTGGAGTAAAACTAAACATACACCCACTCAAAGGACAAACTAGTCATCGTTGATCACTAAACGAAAAATATGCTTACAGTTCATAGCATGTCCCTAAAGGGGAAAATAATATTTAAAAGACACCCTTGAATGAAAGATGCTTATTGCATAAAAGTTGTACCCAATAATATTATTAAATTTTAGGTTTAAAATATTTTATAATAATATTAAATAGATAAAATAGGGTGAGCGTACCAAGTTGATGACTTTCTATATCCAACCCAAGATTCAAAGCATGTATACGTTATAAAAATCGAAAATGGAAATGTATTTGTAAAAGAAGTTAAAAGAGACATGGACCTAAGAGATTACATCCTTTAAAAATAATATAGAAATGTGTTTCTATAAAGGTAAAAGAAATGAAAAGAACTAAAAGAAGGCAAAGACAAAATAACATTTTATTTTTTTTGCTACTTGTATCTCACCCACGAGATTATGGTCCTATGGTTGAGAAACTCACATCCGACGCAGGCCACACCAACCCTTATCATGGTTGGATTTTTTAGTGTATCCTCTCGATAGGGGCAGGTTTCAAAATTGGGTGGCCATGCAAAACAAGGTTTATTGAAACCAATCGCTCTATTAAGATTTAACCAAAAACAAAATAATGTTGAAAATATGGATGAAATGACATAGTTTCATTTGGTACTGTATTTCGTGATTTATTTCCTAGAGTAAATTGGATTCTTCATGGCTTAAGGCTGCATAAATATATTACTATTAAGAATAGAATTTGGGTGCGAAGGATAAAAATAATTTCTCTCAACCACTCAAGCTAAACTCAATTCAAAAATAAATATTTATCTCATGTGATAAATCTCCCCCTATATTAACCATCACAAAAACCTTCATGCAAATAAAAAATACACACAAATGCATATTAGAAAATAAAAGAGATAAATGATAAGAAAATATAATTACCACACTAACAAACAACTAATAGATTAATATAATATGATAATATAGGGATTATTTATAATATGTTGAAATTAATATTTCCAAACCTAATCCTATCAATGTTAGGAAAGTAAAATCATTCATGCACAATAATGATGATGATGATGATGATGATGTAATTTTAAGGTCACAACCAAGCCTAACACCAAATTGGTGTATGAGACCCCCTTGTTTCTAGGACAAAGTCTTGGAATTAATGTTTACATTAGTAATTAGTTGGAGTCTATTTGAGTTTGTTGAGAGATTCTCTCAACAAATGTGTAGTTTAGAATAAGTCGGATCTAACAACAATTTTGTAAATGTATTTATATTGAGTATACATAATGAAAAATAAGTTTTGTCTACATATAATTTTTCCATTTTTGTATCAGATCTAAGTGCTTTGGGTTATCTGTCTCATGGGAGGGCCCAGTAAGATGTGAGTGTGTTTCATGTGTATATTGTTTCTGTGTGTGTGAGTGTATTCATTGCCATTGGAGAAATATATTGCCTGTGACACTTTTTCTTTCCACTAAAGGGAGATTTGATAGGTCTGTGATAGAGGATACAAAATGGGGCACGAGTAGACAGCTGCAAAAACCTAAATTTCCATCACCAGATTTGTGGTTATAAAAAGGAAATCCAGTTGAATCTAATCATCTCTTGACTATGTGGAATCGTTGATTCAAAGGTTCTGACCCAAATCATTGATTTTCATGTTCATAAGTCTTCTTTGCATTTCACTGGAATTGAAATCGTGATCATTGCTTGGTCACTTGAAGGATTGCAAACAAGTCATCCCAAATTGAATACTGACATCTGAGTGACCACAATTTTTATCCTTCAGGTGTATAGATTGCAGGGTTTTGCATTGCTAAATTGCAAGGGGAAGTAACCACAATTTGCAGTGTATGGATGCGTGAATTTCTAAGGGTTTTGTGCTACTGAATCTTGGAGACAATGGACCAAAGGTTCATACCTTTGGTGTTAAATCAAGTGTAGAAACATATTATTAGATCCCCAATGAAGATTTGACCAGATTTAAAGTCAAGGCGCTGAAAGGAGTCGGTGGTCGAAACTTCGTCTAGATTCACAATGGCTTCTCTCATAATAATTTTACTGAATATGATGAGGAGTCGAACCATATCCTAGAAGAATGAAATGAAGCTCCCTTTGTGTGAGGCATGTGATGGATCTGATAACAAGAATGGAGCCAGTAAGCAGGTGTTTTGACTGGTTGCAGCATATGTGTATATTTATGATGTGGTGTGATATGTTTACAAATTGTGTTATATTTGAGTTTACTGTTTTGTCTGTAATTGATCCAGGACCAACTATAGAACATGGTAACATAACTCAAAATAGTGTGTGTGGAATCCCCGACCTTGCCACAAGATGGTCACTGGTTTGGTTATGTTTACAACATCTTACAAAACTGATGGGTCTTGTTGTGCTTCAGGTTTCAAGAGCATCAATTACATGTTATTTTTTGTGAGATTCTTGTGTGTTAGACAGGTCAAGTTGTATGATCAACTTTTGAACACATTCAATATCCATACCACCTTCCTAGCAACTAACGAATAGTCGAAAGAGAAATATCTGACAGATGGTGATAGGTCCATAGAGTGGTCTATTACTTGACAACTTTTATCGCAAAAGCCCTGACGAGCCCAGTCTGTCAATATTGTTGATCTTGCAAGTTCGTCAGCGATGGTTAGAAGCAATTATGTTTTAAATGAATGAAAAGGGAAGCTCCAATGTGTGGAGAAGAAAATAGTGGAAACCGAGAATTTTAGAGTGGATGTGAGTGCTAAGGAAGACCAGTCATACAATGTGACTTATATAAATGTAATTTGTAATTTGTATTGTAAGTTTTGTTAAAAGTGTCATGTAATTGTGATTAATGTTGTAATGAGTGTAATGTAAGAATTAAGGGAGGGTCTTCGAAGTAATGCTTACATTAGTAATTAGTTGGAGTCTATTTCAGTTTGTTGAGAGATTCTCTCAACAAATGTGTCCAAGCTTAGAATAAGTTGGATCTAACAACAGTTTTGTAAATGTGTTTATATTGAGAATATGTAATGAAAAATAAGTTTTGTGTGTATACGAATTTTTCATTCCAAAGGACCTCCTTCACGCAACAATTTAACTTCAAAAGTTTATAGAGGTGTACATACCATAACTCCCTCTATATTTGAAAAATTTAATAAAAAGTTTTCATCATAACCCATTACCAATGTCCTAAATTTCCAAGAACAAGGACATATACACATTACTTAAAATAAATTGCATTAACCAAAATTTTCAATATTTGCCCTTGTTTGTTTTATGTGTGGGGGAATGTCACAATCAAAATCAACAATGCATATACACATTACTTGAAAAAAAGTGCATTAACCAAAATTTTCAATATTTACCATCGTTTTATGTGTGGGGAATGTCACAATCAAAATCAACCATTCAAAGAATGGATTTAGGCGATAAAGCATATAACAACAATATAAAAAAAATGTTAGCAATGTTGCATATTACATTTATGCATATGTTTCTTTTGTTTGTAACATGTCGTTTAGCATTATGTAAAGTAAATATATATTTTATATGCCATATCTACTTTATCATTATGGATAAAAACATTGGTTATAGGCATTGTGTATTCCTTGTGTATGAGGGGTAAGTAAACAATTTATTCCATGCCCATATCTTGATATAATAATGTTATTTCAACGAAGAATGTTATATGAATATACTAATAGATTAAAAAAAAAATTCCAATTAATTATTGAACATTTTTTTTTTTGATATATATCTGAAAATTTTTCCTTCCCATTTTTAGAGCTAAAGAGTGGGTATTATTGGCTTACAGTTTGTTGATCTTTTTTTTGCAAATTTGAGTTTCTCCCAAGTCTTATTTCCTCGACCATAAAATATTGGCCATCCTACACCTATTATAACTAGATTATGCCTCTTCACTTAAAGTTTTCCCATAACTTTGTCTTAAGATACAATATGTCAAATGAAACTAAGTCTTACTTAGCCAAGTTCACTCAACAATATGCACACATCCACCTATGGTATTTAGAACATCCTACCAATACATTAAAATTTAGTCAATTATTAACTATTTAGCCAACTCAATGCATTATAAGGGACAATCATCCAATAACATAAAGAGTCCACAAAACACATATATGGGTGGCACCGAAGACATGTGCCTTAAATTTATTTAAATGGAGAATGTTAGAATGTACAACAAAGGAGTGCAACCAATTTCTTGTGACTCATTTTCATGCTAAAATTAAAAAAGGAGTAACCATATACAAGAACCATCAATCCAACCCTTGAATCAACCTCAACCCTGTCTCATGCAGGTCCTATCTTCTTCTTCTTTTCATTTAGTGAGTGTAATTTGTTCTACTATGCCAACTTGAGAACATAACACTATTGCAAAGATCCTTTACACTTCTATTAATAATCAATGCCTATATGATGATCCTTAACACCTTTGAGATCTCCTCCTTTTTATATGAGACTTGCCTTTCACTTGCAAGCCCCTTGAACTCTAAGGTGGACTCAAGTTACCCCTTTTTCAATTCAATTGCACCCACATGACTTGTCTGCCAATGTTCACTTCTGATGGTGTCACATTGCAAATGCCACACATTTTATTTTTCAAATGTGTGCCCACATCCTTGTGCACCCAACTGCACCCAATAAGTGCAATGGACAAGGTGTGTCAAAGTGTGTCTAATTGTCTTATTCCCAAGTGTTCCTAGAAGGTGCATAAACCAAGTGTTCCCAGTCAACATCCATCCATGCAACATGCATCCAAGTGCACCTATCCAACATGCATCCATCCAAGTGTGCACAACTAACAACACCTAGCAAGCATGCGCTCAACCAAGTGTGCCTATCCGAGTGTGACCAAGTCATCTATAAGCTAGTGAATTCTTCTTATCCACTTTATTCACCATGCTTAGTGCATGCGGATGGACAAGGTCATATATGATAATATTCCTTGCCTTCCCTCACTACGTTCCCTTCTAATCTCCTTTTGGTATTCCCAACAAATGTGAGTTTCCAAAGTATGTGGTGTGCCCATTTTGAGCAAGAGCTCCTAGTGCATTTGTGGTGCATTTTTCCATAGTGTAAGGATCCACAAAACCAAATCTTGTAGCAATAGACCTTCCATCATGATCATCCATTTTGGTCAATGACCACTAAGGTTATCATACAATAGAGGTTCCTAAAGCCATTCAAAGCTACAACTTTATGGTGAGGTTCACAACATGTTTCCATTTATTCAAGTAGTTCCATGACTACCTTTTAAGATAATATATGTTAGACATTAATAGTTTTCAAATTTATATTAGCTGCATGACACAATTATGCCATTGGTTTTTTAGCTTACCTTAAAGGTACTATGAAAAAAAAATACTTCACATTCTTGGATTAGAAAATCAAATATTATTTAGTGGAACCAAAATAAGTGTTTATGTTGAGAGTCATTAGTACATGTCAAAGAAGACACTATACTAATTTGATCAATCCAAATTTAACTTTGCAATAATTTTACTAGTTAAAAAAAAATCCAAGGAAAAAAGTCAAGTAATTTTATTAAGGAAAACAAAATTGCAATAACTATTACACATTAGTATTCCAAACTACCTGAAAAGGCCATTTATAGAGAGATTTAATAGTTTTCATCAAAAAATCAGTAGTCCTATGTAAGTCAAGAAAAAATTGTCTTTCTTCTATCACTATCTTGCAATAGTCCCTTTTCCAAAAATTTAAGCTTCAATGATCTTCAATAGTGTACATACAGTTCCCAACAAAGATTCAAAAATTTACAAGTGCTAAGATCAATCCATAATCTCAGATATAGTAAAATTGTTAAAACTGGGGTTCATGAAGATAAGAAGAAGATTTCCCTTGAGAGGGCTTAAGGATTTCCAATATTCCCTTGTGTAACTCCAACTTTTCTTTCAAAACCATGCCTACTTTTGTATTTTTTTTCTTATAGACATGAGCAAAGGAGAGATGAGTGAATTTTTTTTTCAAATTATTGATATCTTGAAATAAAGGACTCAACATAAAATTTCTTAAGAGGAAGCCTCCTTTCATCGTTTGAATGACTAATAGTGAGTCTCTAAGAATTTCAATATGTGAAAATTCTCTTTTTAGGGATGGTATGAGGATTGGCTTAAGAGCCATAAGTTCACTAAAATTATTTGTGCCTATTTGATATCAAATTTGAATGAGATGGTATGGTTTGTAGAGACTAATATAATTCCCCCAACCCCACTTATAGATGGGGCACCTTGAAAGGTTGCATCAAAGAAATCCCAAGGATTTTCTTTGTTTATGTGACCTACTTAAACTTGAATATGAGAAGGAGACAAAATTTTTGGATGAGCACTTAACATGTTGAGGCTTTGAGTGACACATTTGAGGGTTACAATATCCATACCCTTGAAAAGTTTGAAATTTTTGGCTAGCCAAATTCTCCAAGAATAAGTGAAGGGGAGAGTTTTGTACCTATTTTTGTCCTTATTTTGACACCATATTGTGAGAGCTTCTTCAATGTGTCCCCTTCCCAAGCAATGCAAAGTCTTTTTAATCCTTTGGTTTCTCTCCAAAAAAATTTTGAGTAAGGAAAATAGATGAGGAGATGGTATTTGGTTTCTAAATATTCTTTCTAAAGACAACACCTACCAGGTCCTTTGAAGCTTCTTTTGGAAAAATATCCCAAGTGAGTGCCCTATTGTTGAGGAGGAGCCACATGAAATTTTTTGATTTAGTAAGGCACTTAAACCTCCATACGAGTTTCCACCACCAGAGTGGCGAATTCTTGATTCCTTCAGATACCAAGGCCTTGTATTCAACCTTTGATTGTAACCCCTAGAGAGGTTTAGGGTCCATCATTTAGATTGATACAAAATTTCCTAAGGTTTTTAGTGTAAGCCTTCCAAATGCCTGGAAATTCCTCCCTAATATCCAACTCCCTTCACAAGATCCATTATTTTTGTTGATTATTTTCCAAAGGACCCTTCACTATATGCCTTAGATATGGTATCATTTGAATATGAGTTCCTGGATTAGGGAGATTGGAAGTTTGTAAGAGTCCTTTCTTCCAATGCATACCTCTAGTCCCACCTTAAAATTGTCGCCCTTTCCTACTCTCCAAATCATTCATTTCTCAATTAGTGGGAAAGACAATGAAATTTCTTTCAAATGATCGAAGCATTTTGCACCCTTTTGATAGGGGTCCTTACCCAATCCTCAATGGATTTTTGGGTAAGGTATTGGTCCTTTATGGCTTGCACCCAGAGACTGCATTATTTCAAAATCCTTCATATATTCTTTGTAATAAGAGATTTTGAGAATATGAAAATATTTTTGATTCCCCACCCTCCTCGGCATTTTGGAATTGTAGGTCTCCTCCATGAGACTAGATCCATTCCCTTTTTCTCTCTTTCTCTAGACTAAATGAATCTATAACATATATGCTTGATCTTCTCTAGAACAAATTTTTGGATCAAGGTGAGGGACATCCAATAAACTAGGATAACATTGAGAACATTTTTGACAAGACCAATCTTCCACCATGGAAAAGCCATCTATTGCACCATGTATTGATATTTTCTTCAATCTTGGAAATAAACCATTGTGAATCATGTTTAATATATATGCTAGCTTTTAAATGAAAACCTAAATATTTGAAAATAGTATCTAAGTTAGTATAGGAAAGGAGAAGAGAAGGGATAGACAAAAAATGAAACAAAAATTTATGGAAAGGTGAGATGCAACTCACAGGTGAGACACTGCTCACATTGGATATTTCCCACACTCTCACTTCACATTCATCAAACCAACATCTAAATACATTTATAGGAATACGATATAGTTCAAAAGTTTGAATAGATTCCTAAAAAATACGATCTGAAGAATAATTAGGGAAATCAATCCTAACAAGATAATAACAAAGTCTAATAATAAGTGTTTTTAGAATTTCTCCATTATTTCACTAACACTCCCCCTTGATGGAGAAATGTGTTCTCTACCATACCTAACTAATTCCTAAATATTTCAATTTTTTTTATTTCCAAGAGGCTTAGTGATGATGTCAGCCATATTTTCATTTGTATTACAATAAATTAGATCAATCTCCTCTGACTGCATTTTTTCCCTTATAAATGTTGTTGGGTCTCAATGTGCTTTGATCTGGTATGATACACAAGATTTTTGGCTAGTTTGATGGAGATATGATTATCACATTTGATAATCGTTGACATTTTATGTTCTTCTCCCACATCTTCAAGAGTTCACCTAAGCCAAACTGCTTCACAAATAACACTGCACACAACTTTTTACTCAGCTTCATTTGATGTTTCTTCTTGGTCCATGACATGATCCACAATCCAATATTGAATATATACCCTATGGTTGATTTTCTTTCATCGGGATTTCCATCCCAATCAGAATAACCTATTAACTCAACATCAAACTCATCAATATATTTAATACCAAAATTGTTGGGTATGTGTTATATTCTTTGCACGAGTAGTAGTGTCTGAGCGCCTGCGTCGGGCGCGCAGGGGGGTAAGAGGGGGGTGTAGGGGGCAGCGCCCCCGAGAAAATTTTTTTGGGCCGACATATTTTCGCCGGTTTCGGACCGACATATTGCCGACATATTATCGC
>JZKD02S1672823.1:290492-303284 GCA_000966675.3 Picea glauca
TGAGCAATTTAATAATAATGATCCATTGGAAGCTGGACCAGGAGATGTAGCCCGGAGTGGGGTGAACTCCTTTATCAAGTTGTTGTGTTTATGTGATGATGTTCAATGTTTTATGTTGTTGTCTATGAGTTTTTTTCATAAGTAATCCTTAATTTATGTGTTGCAAATTGATTATGTTCCTTTAAACTAATAACATTTCACTTGCAATAATTATTCAAGTTTTTCAAGTCTTATTCATTTTTAGATCAAAACCTCCAACTCTTGGTATTGTTGCAATAATATTGTAATGATCTTGCATATCTTTTACCACACAATGTGACTTTAAAAATTCTACCTTCAAATATTTATATATTATGGTAGAAACTGAGATTGATTTCTTCTTTATACTAGGCACACACATCACATTTTGAATATGTTTAAAACAATCATTTGGTAATGTTACATATGCATCACTATATTCTTTAATTTAATGTTAGTGATCATTTTCAAACTGGTCCTTATTACAAGACATATGTATGGAGGTACCAGAATCAACAAACCATGCATTTGAGTCATCTTTTTCAGTAGACAAGGCAACATCTAAAATAAATAATATGATATTTTTGAAGTTATCATTCATTGTTTCTCCTCCATCAACAAAATGACCAGTATGCCTTTTGTTTCTATGTTTGGATTCACGATACATCCTTTTAAAGTAATCTCTAGACCAATGTCCAAAATTGCCATGGTAAGAACATGCATCATTCCTTCTAACATTAGCATCAAACTTTGGTTGTATCATATGTTGTTGTGGCTTTGCATATGGTGTCTTACTTCCCTTATTTATTTCCCATGGCTTTCCTCTGCAAGGCGATTTCCCTTTCTCCATCAATGATAGATCAAAACTTTGAGACCTTTGATTAAGGTTATTTATCCTTTCTTCCTCCTACATAAGTATACTTTCCAAGTATTCAAAAGTAGGAGCCTTCTCCCTTGCCGCAAGACCTATGATAAACATTTGGTACTCTTCTAGCATACCATTTAACATTATAGTGACTAAATAAGTGCTAGATACTTTTTCACCTATATTACGAAGTTTATGTTTGATATCTTTGATTCTTGAAATGAATTCACTGATACTTTCATTATCTTCCATATTAATAGTAATAATATTACTCTTAAAAGAAAATACTCGACTTGTGGTCTTTGACTCATTCAAATATTTGAGCATTGTCCATGTCTCATTAGATGTATTGCAGTCTCTGATATGAGGTATGACACTGAATTTTATGGGCATTCTTAGAAACACTCTTTCCTTAGTATCTCGTTTCTCCCAATATTGAATTGATGCAGTTGTAGCTCCTGCAATGTCATCTAGCTTAACTTTATCACCACAGTTATTTTCTAGACATTATACCCTTCCGTTAATCTCTGCATTTTGAATTTCCAATTCATATCATTTTCACCATATAACTTGGTTGCTTTGTTTAAATAGGATTCCTCCAAAGGGTTAGCCATCTTAATCACACCTCAAAAAATAATTCCTACAACTTTAAGACTGCAAATTACTTTGTTATGAAAAAAATGACATAATAGGAAAGACTGTGATTTAACGTAGGAGAGAAGATAGAAAAAACGAATTTTATGAAACCACGTCAACAAAAAAACTTTTATACAGATCACCTCACACAAAATCACCATCGACCAAAAGTATTTCACCAACCAAAGCACAAAATGTGGAAAAAATGGTTCCTCAACTAGGCGGCTCACTCACTCAATCATCTCCTTATCACAACAGTTTCTAGGAAGTGATTCGGTGGCTCTATTTGGGGGCACCCCCATAGTTTCTTTCCAATGGGAAACACTATATACAAACAAAAAAAATGGTTGGATTCTTTCACAATGGCAACGACTAGAGTACACCAGCTTTAGGGATCTACTGATTTTGACAACGATGATTTCTGTTCACTTATTCTTTTTGGCGGATTGACCTCTTATGATAAGAGACCTTCCACAGCTTCACGCGAACAATCCAATATCCTCCACGCGGTTCACACACTTGGATTCTCTTTTGCACAAAAATGATGGCTCCTTTCTATAGCATGATGGAAGTGGGAATATGTGTTCAATAGAAGACAAAAAATGGAATATGAGGCCACGATATTCACTTTGCAACTCCTCAAGAAAATGGCTCTCTGTTGCATAGCCATGCCTCTAATACAAACCCTCTACACATAATCTTACAAGAATATCCATGCATAATCTTAGGCAACGAATGGCGGTGATTCCATACGATTTCTTCCTATCATCAACACAAACAACTCTCTCTTCATGGATATTGTCTTCAAGGGAGCGATCCCTTAACATGACTAACACCATACTTTGATGGTGGCTGCAAACACACCCAAGGAATGTCTCACGTTCCTCAACTCAGTTTCTTCAACCTTGCTCTTGTACCAAGAAAAAAAATGAAAGACAAAGTTATGGAAAGGTGAGATGTAGCTCAGGTGAGATGCTACTCACACTAGAGAATACCCACACTCTCACTTCACATTCATCAAACCATCATCAGAATACATTTATATGAGTACAATACAATTCAATAGTTGAACAGATTCCTAAAAAATAGGATTTGAAGAATATCCTAGTAACGAGACAATAACAAAGTCTAATAATAATTATTTTTAAAATTTCTCCATTATTTCACTAACAGAGATACATAAAATATCGTCGATATTAGATACTCTCTTTTTCACTATGAGTGAGTAGGTGGTTCACATCAATGATCTTTCCCATTTCCAAAAAGGTCAAATTTCATTTCACGTGGAGGAGTTGAGAAATCAAGTAAACAGTATGGGTAAGTTGTTGAGCACATATTTTGAGAAACTATTTCTTGTCCACAAATATAAAAATTTAGTGTAACAGAGGTATTAAAACTAGCATACCCTTGAAGCAAGGGAAAGGAAACACTGAAGTGATATGAGTGGTTACGTTGTTTAAACACTGTGAAATTTTGTTTTTAGATGGAAAATGAATACTTCAAAAGGTTCATTTTCATCCCACATCTCACAAAATATTTGCAACGATATTGTAACTCCAAGAATGCCCATTGCAATAATCGCGGATATGTGATCATGAATTTTCAAGATAGAAATGGATGAGGAAGAAGAGACAATGATAGACAACGGAGGTGGGAGAAGAAGTGCCCCTTAAAATACTTCTTGTATGTAATTAACCATATGAAAGACTACGGAAAATCCCATAGAACCTACCCAAATGAGATAAATGTTAATTCACATCTATTCATGTTAATTTTACTAAATTATTTATAAATCCCCAATTAAGAGGGTTCTTTGTTCTATATCTCTACCTTTCAATATTGAGAGATTGCTTGTTAATGGAAAGTTCATCTAGAAATGTTAAGTTTATGTGCACCATTCTACTATCCTTGCTTAATTATTCAGGGATTCTATGAGAGTATAAAAATATTTGAATAATAGAAAACCAAAATCATCCATAAAATGACTCATTAGTATATTAAAGGTGCATAGAAACAGACAACTAGTTATAGACAACTCGTTATTTGACCATAAATTAAATCAAATCCCAATTGAATATTTCATGTATCATTCATTCATACCAAAAGAAAGAACTATATTGGAATGATACAACTATACCAAGCGTGTTTTCAAGTTTTTCAAATTTGTCTCTTGAGGGGAGTTGCTTGATCTTACCAACAATCCTTCTAATCCACATGGATTCACTTGCAACACGAACTACAATTTTGTAATTGCTTCTATAAAAGACAAAGCCATAGTGTTTATTTTTTCTACTCTACAAGATATTACATGAGTGTGCATTGAAAGCATAACCTGTAGTTGACTTTTTTTTTGTACAAGTACCTATCCTCTCCTAGTCAATGAAGTCAACCTGCCTTAAACTATCATTCAATACAAAATCTAGACCAAAGTACAAAGTTCCTTTAACATATATGAGGATCTTATTCACAACATTCTAGTGCTCAAGTTTTGGATAAGTGGTAAGCCAAGAAACAATACTCTCGGATAGCTTAAGTCTATTATGGTAGTTATAGAATAAATAAATCTTCCTACTAATTGTCTATACGAAGTTAATATACACGATTAAAGTCTTCCCCTACACTCAACTTAAGTCCATATAAGTTATCCTTTTTCCAAACTTCAATGGAAATACAATAGTGCAAAATTCCAAGGTCAATATTATTAAATGCTCTACCTAGATGTGCTTTAACCTCTTTTATCAATTAATTAATTAAATGCTCCCAATGCTTCTTAAAGTAGCTAGGATTTTTATTCTTCTAGAATTTTCCATGTGCATCTTATTTTTTGAATTAATTCTTTATTAAATACTTATTATTGAAATAAGGTAATTGGAATTCATGCCTCCAAGTGGGACCCACTTCAACCTTCTATAAAATTTTATTTAATAAAATTTTATTTCAAATTTTATAACCGATTGTTTGAAAAAAAAAAGTGGTATGTATTTTTTTTTATTTTTTGAACATGATAAGTGACTTCTCAACCATGGAAACCATTTTATAAAAAATATCCATCATTCTATCTTTTCAACGAGTCCTATTGAGAAACATTAGGAGTTATGGATCTCAACTTATAGCCTCAAGAAGTCAAGGTTCCAAACAAAGTTCCCAGCAAGTCATGAAAATAGAGCTGATTAATATTTTAATTTAAAAAATTATAAGTGTTGAGTGAAGTGGATAGGGAGGATTGGTATCGAGAGGAGGGGCATAGTATATGGAAGAGTGATAAATATCACCGACTGGTGGACCCATGATAACTCATAATAAATTTGAATAAGTGTTGGGGAGTGTTGGAAAATTGGTTTTCATTAATGTCAACCTTAGAACAAGCCCTAAAGAAAATCCCAGAAGCTCCTAAAAGTGATGATGATGTGTCCACTTGAAGAATCCTTGAAGAGCCTTAAAGGAGCATTGACATAAGTGTATATAACTCCAAAGTGGCCCCCTTATGGCATAGATTTTAAGCATGACCCTCACGGGATAATATAACATATGGTTGTTTCCACATTCCCACTTTGAGTTGTATACAAATAGAGCCCACAAGATGTCCAAGATAAAGATTACAAGATGGAGATTGTTGAAAGTATTATTTTTGGTCAATTTGGATATCCTATATTTGAGGGATATTTTAAACAACATAACTAACTCAAATGGGATCACAAGATACATGTTTGGAAATATTATTATGATACCTTTCCAATGGTATATGGAAGTTCTAACTCCCTAGGAATGAGGATATATGAGTTTTTCCATCCGACAACCCAACCATAAAATTGAGGTCGGCTCAACTAATTTTTGGGGACAAAATTCCTATAAATACAAGATATAATTTCTCATTTTTAGTGCAACAAACAAAGATATCAAGTCTGAGGTGCGCATAAGGTGTTGGGGTGTCTTTCTAGTGTGTAAGAGAAGTCTAAGGGATTCTTTTAAGGTCTTTCTTATTCTCAAGGTATGCTATAAGGTTGTGATGTTTCCCTGAAGTTGTGATACTTTTGTGTGCACTTCTATGAGGTTGTGATGCTATCGTATGATCTATTATGAAGTTGTGATGTTGTCGTGAGTAGATGTTTCCATTAGTGGATGTTTTCATTAATGGATTTTACCATATGTGGATGTTATCGTCAATTATTACATTATGGAAATGATGTTATGAGGCTTGCTAGGATTTGAAGGATTGTCTATTGAATGAAGAATGCAGGTGAAGTTAGAAGTACTCTGTTTATGAAGATATTGTATTGGTGATATCTTATTGAGTTGGTGCTCAGTTGAGGATATTGGTGTCTCTAGTAGGTTGGTGCCTACATCTTATTGAGTTGGTGCTCAGTTGAGGATATTGGTGTCTCTATTAGGTTGGTACATACATCTTGCTAATTTGGTGCTTAGCTAAGGATATTGGTGTCTCTAGTAGGTTGGTACCTAAAATATTTGTAACAATAGTTTGGTTCATACAAACATTTATTAAAGATAAGTTTTGTGGTTTTCTCCCGCAAGGGTTTCCACGTTAAACTCTGTTCATTGTGATTTGAGTTTATATGTGATTACTTTTTCTCAGTTAATTGAGAGCATGTCAGGAGCGACCTAGATCTAGGTCCTTGTCCCCACAAAAGAAGACCTGAATCCCCTACCCAACATCCTCCTGTTGTAGAGAACTTGCAACAAGTACAACTATCCATATCCTCTTTTACTCATAGCCTAGTGCAACATAGTAGCTATGTTTCACTATCTCGGAAGGAGGTATCTTCCAGTGACATTGATAGAGGAGTTGGAGAATCATCATGCACAAGAGAGTATAGTGAGGAGAGGGCACATGGACATATAAACCATCCATGTGAACCTCACATATGCTCGAGCTGCGGGCAAGCAAGTTATGGGCCTATCGATCCCAATGGACAAGATAGCTTCATGGAGGAGGTTAGTATCTTAACCCTATCTATGTTCTTGATCATTATATATTTATTTTGTATTTTTTGTATTTATGTATATATATGATTGTATGTTGTTTTGTAGTTGTTATGTCTCAACAACAAACTCTCTACGCCTATGGATGCATCAATGCCTAGCCCTACCACTTATGCAACAGTAGAGGCAACATGTTCATTGGGTGCACCATACACACATGTATGTATCACATTTGATATATTCAATATAGTCATTTCTTTATTTTATGACATCCTCAATTTTTTTATATGTTCTCTTGTTTCTACAAGTTTTGGCACCATGGGATGTCAGGGATTGTCCAACTAGGATGGACAAGTCACCAACGTCACATGTATCATGTGTAAATTTAAATATCATATACCTCTCAAATTGTTTGTGTTAATTTTTTTTAATTTTACTATCTAGTACTAATAGTTGAATTTTATTCATATGTATGGAAGCCACCGATATATTTGTTAGGTATAGTAGAATTTCACCCCCTGGGCACTGGGGTGTTTCTTCTAGGTTTCCTTTATCTAGGCCTAGGGTGTTGGAATCACTTGTACATCCTGTGAGGGTCCATCATAGCCCACATGTCTACCACCCACCCCCAACACTACTTTCATCCCCATCGATAGATATTGCCATAGTAGAGGTTGTCGCGTATCAGGTTGTGCAACCTAGTGCTCCATCTTCCAATGAATCTCCATCGATGCCTGATATATTCATGGTGAGATAATGCATTCATGATATTTTTGTATGTTTCATGAATTTGTTTTTACACATATTTGTTTAATTTTCTTGACTTGATATTTGTAACTGATGTAGGGTGGAATTGCAATTGAGGTCACGAAGGAGGGTAACACCCTCACAATTGGCAGTTTCATATGCGGTGAGTTGTCTTAGGTTAAATTACAAAGTATCAATTTGTATGTCTATTAATTCATTGATGAAAAAACTTATAATATTATTTATTCTTTGTGTAGTCTCCAGAGCGTCGAAGCATGCCCAGGCCTAGAACCTCTCGAGGTGAATCCTTGAGCAAGAGAAAAAAGCTATATTTCTAGGATGCTCCTGAGGGTGGCGAGGGTGGAAATGGTCAATAATTGACCAACTACTGCCATTTTGTAGCTAGGCCATGATACCATGATATAGATGTTTTTTGTGTTAGGGCACTTGTTGTCACTTTTTATATTAGGAACAAGTTGTCATTTTGTAAAAATTTACAATTTAGACAATGTTGAGTGTATATATATATATATATATATATATATATATATATACATTTCATGGAATGTTTTTTATGATTCTCATTGTTTCTACATTTAATGTTGATGAATATATGAATCTCAAAGTGTTTGAATTCCAAAGTGTATGAATTTTATGTGTATTAATCCATTGATTTGTTTCTAAAATGATTATAAATACTTTCATTATGCATTAAGGAATAGATTATGGTGGAAAATATTGCTAAGTGCTAAATCCATAAGCAATTAATGGTTCTCAAGAAGCATTTCTTGCTAATCAACCATGTATCTCTACATCATCGATAGATCATTCCTTATGAGTTATTTGCATGAATGTTGTGGATATCCATATTCTATCTCACATCCAACAATATGGACTACCTCTTGAATTATCTCCATCTAAATCCAATGACAATCCACACTCAAATAGTGGTCACTTGAAAATATTGTGACCTTAAAAAAGACATATTACAATAATTTCTTATAGAAATAAATTTTCTCATTTATCTATACATAATTGTAAATCACTTAACAATTTCAGGTCAATGTTATTTTCTAGGGCACACACATTATTCCCCTCTTTCTATGCATGGAATATATCAAATCATTTGATTTATGTGTAACCCTTCATAAATGACAAAAAGACTAGTCAAGGACTCATTAATGCACATATTTGTTTATATTGTGTTGTGGGTATATGTAATTTTTGTTAAACCAAACAATTATTAATAAAATTTATTCAATATTCCATGATGTCCACTAAACTTATTGATTTGGATCAATATAACAAGAGAGTTCACATGGAAACTAGATCCTAGAATGGGTATCATTTTTCACCTACAAATAAAGGTTTTGAGGTTACATTTCTTGACACACTATAGAAAGTGATTTTATGCTACCAAAATTCCTCCATGGAGACTCGAAACCATTATTCTTTTCCCGTCACCATATATGAGAGTCTATTGCACATTCCTACCCAATTTTTGGGTTAGAACACACAAGGTGACAAAGGACCCTCCCTAACCCAATCCCAGGAACCTGTTGATGCCATGCCATGCCATTGTCATGCCATTTTCATTTCTTGCCAAGTCATTCCATGCCATGCCATTGGAATTTCCATTACATTGTCAAACTTTTCTATACCATGCCATTTCCATGTCATTGCCATGCCTTTCCAAGCCATGCCATGCCATTTCCATGTCTTGCCATATCAAAGAATTTCCATGCTAATGATATGCCTTGCCAATACATTCCAGGGCATGCCATTTCCATGCCATTCCATTGCCATGTCATTTCCATGCCTTTCCAAGCCATGCAAAGCCATGCCATTGTCATGTATCTTCCCATGCCATGTCATGTAGTTTCCCATATTAACCTATATAACAATAAATATAAATTTCCAATGTCATGCCATAAAATTTCCATGCCTAGCCAAGCCAATAAATGATATTAAAACTAAGTTACAATGGGATAAATATAACAACCCTTAACACAAGTAATCATTAAATGAAATGGGGCTGAAAATGAAAGCATAAACTAGGGTTTAAATACCAATTTCTTGCTGAAATGCAATATGACACATAACAACCCTATAATATTCAAGACATCAAGCAATGGTGTGGCATGGTATGCATTGGAAATGGTATGGTATGCATTAGCAATGGTATGCTATGCATTGGCAATGGTATGGTATGGTATACATTGCGAATGGTATGAATTGGAAATGGAAATGGAAATGATATGCATTGCATTTCCATTGTATGGTATGCATTGACAATGGTATGGTATGGTATGGTATGGTATGCATTGGCATTGGCAATGAAAATGGCAATGGTATGGTATGCATTGGCAATAGAAATGGAAATGTTATGCATTCCATGCATTGTATTGATATGGTATGCATTTCATGAAAATGGTATGCATTGGTATGGTATGCATTGGCATTGGCATTGGAAATATAAATGAAAATGGTATGGTATGGTATGGTATGGTATGGTATGCATTGCCATTGGCAATGCCAATGCATACCATACCATTTCCATTGTCATTGCCAATTCCAATGCATACCATATCAATGCATACCATACAATGCATACCATACAATGCATACAATGGTATGCATTGGAAATGGTATCATATGGTATGCATTGCATTGGTATGGTATGCATTGCATGGCAATGGTATGCATTGGTATGGTATGCATTGCATGGCAATGGTATGCATTGGTATGGTATGAATTGGCATTGGCATTGGCAATGGTAATGGTATGGTATGGTATGGTATGCATTTTCATTGCCAATGCCAATGCATACCATACCATACCATACCATTTACATTGCAAATGCCAATGCATACCATACCAGACCATACCATTTCCAATGCATACCATACAAGGCAATGGAAAGGAAATGCATACAGTTTTCATTTCCTTTGCCAATGCATATTGTACAATGCATACAATGGTATTCATTGCTTTGCCATTGTATGGTATGCATTGGAAATGGTATGGTATGGTATGGTATGGTATGCATTGGTATTCGCAATGGAAATGGAAATGGTATGGTATGTATTGGAAATAGCAATGGTATGCATTGGCAATGTAAATGGTATGCATTGGAAATGGTATGTATTGTAAATGGCAATGGTGGGCATTGGTATGGTATGCTTTGCATGCATTGCATTGGTATGGTTTGCATTGCATGGAAATGGTATACATTGGTATGGTATGCATTAGCATTGGCAATGGAAATGGAAATGGTATGGTATGCATTGTCATTTCCAATGGCCACAATGCATATCATACCATACCATGCCATACCATACAATTTCCATTTCCATTTCCAATGCCAATGCATACCATACAACGCATACAATGGTATGCATTGGCAATGTTATGGTATGGTATGCATTGCATGGCAATGTTATGCATTGACATTGACAATGGAAATGGAAAGGGTATGGTATGGTATGCATTTCCATTGCCAATGCTAATGCATACCATATGATACTATGCCATTGCCAATGCCAATGCATACCATACCATACCATTGCCAATGCATACCATACAATAAAATGGCAAGGAAATGCATACCATTTCCATTTCCATTTCCAATGCATACCATACCATACCATACCATTTCCAATGCATACCATACAATGGAAATGGTATGGTATGGTATGCATTGGCATTGGCAATGGAAATAGAAATAGTATGGTATGTATTGGAAATAGAAGTGGTATGCATTGGAAATGGTATGCATTGGTATGGTATCCATATCATGCATTGCGTTGGTATGGTATGCATTTCATG
This sequence comes from Picea glauca, assembly GCA_000966675.3. Lineage (NCBI taxonomy): Eukaryota > Viridiplantae > Streptophyta > Pinopsida > Pinales > Pinaceae > Picea > Picea glauca. Next base: position 301,525 of record JZKD02S1672823.1, read on the forward strand.
GAAATGGTATGCATTGGTATGTTCTTCATTGGCATTGACAATGGAAATGGAAATAGGAATGGTATGGTATGCATTATAATTTAATTCCAATTCATACCATTTCATTTCCATTTCCAATTCCAATGCATACCATACAATGCATATAATGGTATGCATTTCCTTGCCATTGTATGCTATGCATTGGAAATGGTATGGTATGATATGTTATACATTACGAATGGTATGCATTGGCATTGGCATTGGTATGGTATTGGTATGCATTGGCATTGGTATGGTATACATTGCCAATGGTATGCATTGGCAATGACAACGGTATGCATTTCCTTGGCATTTTATGGTATGCATTGGAAATGAAAATGGTATGTGTTATCGCACAGTTTGTAGCTGGGTCAAAATGGCTATAAGATGGAGGTCAAACTGGTGTAACAGGAACCTATCCCACCCAATGTCACCGTGATGGGGAGGTTCTTTCTCTTTAGGGAGGTTAGGCCCAGGGGAGACGTCCCTGTTAACATGGAGTTTTGAAGAGGCAAAAGTTAAAAGGACAAAGGTAAAGTTCCCCCTTCACATGTCACCACCAAAAACAGATAGTCATGGATAAACAACCAATAATGAAGTGAAGCCCCAAAGGAGAACACCTGCCCGAAACAAAGGAACAACAAACCAATATATGCAAGCTATAACTCAATGAGTTAGTACTTCATAAGACTCTCTGATATTAAAATAAGCAATTATGGCAATAAATATTGAGAAAGTCAATGTTTATTAATATAACAATGCAAATAATATCACTTCCTCAATAGATGCTGAAATGAGATGGCATTCAATGTAACAAATCAACACAACATCAATTAAAGCCTAAATAACCATTCAATTGCTTCTTAAACAAGACGTTGCTGCATAAAGATGAGATATTCAAGTGTGACGTCAACAACTTTAGGGTTAGCAGTTAGTTAGGGTTTTAATTTAGAAAAAGAGTTTGAGAGTTTGTTTGATCACTTTCACTTCAACATTGGAGGTCTAAGATCAGTGCCTTTGGGATTTTGGAGTCAATTTAATAGATGACACAAGGGTTGAAGGAGGACGGCTAAGGACTAGAAAGAAAAGTTCTGAAGTGTTGCTATGGCAGGGCCCCAGAATCAAATCCCTAGGGGAGAGAGGCTCACTCTGGTGTTGCTAAAGCAAGGCCTCATGCTCTCTCCTCCTTAGGTTAAATTGGAAAAAATAGCTAGCATGAAAGATAAATCAAGACAAGAGAGTGTAGTGAGGGAGAGTGTTGCTACAACAAGTCTCTATCACTAAACCCTAGAAGAAGAACGACCCTAGGTATAGATAACCTAGGCCTGGGACGTCTACTCCTTCTTCAATAGCTAAAAATTTCTTCTTTAGGGGACATGAGACAAGGACCTACTTGTGTGCTTGTCACCTAGGGTTTTGATTCAACAAATTTATAAATACATGTAAGAAAATAAGACTACAACCATTAAATCAAGAAGTTTTGTAGAAAAATACTTACAATTCATCAAGAAATAACCATGCAAACCCTAGTTGTGACACCTTCCTTCAAGAGAAAAACCATAAAATGCCAAGAAATGCCTTCCTTCAACAAGTGTGCCTCACTAAACTAACAAGAATACCCAAGTACGGTGCTAAAATCAGACCTCACTAATGAGTGAGTGATGTGTTATGTTAAAATGAGGCTAAAACTCCTCAATATATACTGTATCAATGACCTTAATTAACTTTCAGGTCATAAAAAG